>JAOUQT010308134.1:0-15297 GCA_025769995.1 Xyliphius kryptos | reverse complement strand
ATTATTATCCCATGGAGGTCTGGAAGTTACATTGTGTTGTTTAAGCGTTCCCTTTATTTTTTTGAGCAGTGTATAAATATTACAAACATATTTTTTCTGTGACCTTTTGGTCACAAGGCTGGCTCCTTAACCACAAGCCTACGACTTAATCACAAACAAAAAATGTTTGTAATGTGTATATTCCGCCCCCAAGAAGAAAAAAAAGTATCTCAGAATTCTATTTTAATTTGTGAATTCTGATTTTATATCTCAGAAATCGGACTTTTAATCTTAGATTTATGATGTTTAATCTCAGAATTTTGAATTTTTATTCTTTAATTATGACAATATCAGAATTCTGACTTTTTATCTCAGAGTTCTGAATTTATATCTTAGAATTATGATCAAGGCAGACTTTTTAAAGCTGTTTGCGGTTTTGGTTGCACGGTGTAGAATAATAGATATCTTGTGAGATATAAAGTCAGAATTCTGAGATCCTTCGCCTTTTTTTCTTCTGGTATCGTGACACAAAGAAGGGGGAAGCCATGGGCTTGCAGTTTAGAAACCCGCCCTGCGACCCCTCAGCCAATAGAATCGCAGCTAACGCCTCTTTTCTAACGAACAGAAAGATGAGTGGCTGCCGTAAAACGAAGGGAAGCTCACTGTGGCTGGTGATTGGGATAACAAAATTTGATTGACAACAATACTCCGCTATATGATTGGCTGAGGTCGACTCTGATTGACACGCCCTTCGTCCAATGGTGCCCCTGGTCTCGCGATTCGTCCGAGGGAACGGATGTGACGACGTAATCAACGGTCTCTTATAAAGACGGCCGCCGGCGCCTTTTTCCCTCACTCAGCGTCACAGTCAGAGGATCGATCGGAAGATTCAGTAGTACTTTAGCGGGTATAGTGGTGATCTGGTTTAACAATGGCAGATAAGATGGATATGTCGTTGGACGACATCATCAAGCAGAACAAGCAGCGAGGCGGCGGCGGTGGAAGAGGAGGCAGGGGCCGGGCAGGCTCCCGCGGCGCGGGTGGAGCAGGCGGGCTCGGACGCCTCGGTGCTCCCGCGGGCGGAGGCTTTGGAGGCCGCGGCGGAGGCTCAGGCCTCATGAGGAGCCGGCAGAATCTGAACCGCGGCAGAAGCAGACCCACGCCGTACAGCAGGGTAGGAGAAAGCTAAAGAAAACCAAAAAAAATTGGCAGAGAATTCCTCCAAAAAGCCGCACTACAAAAAAAAAAAAATGGCCGGTGAAGGCCGGTTTGTTTTTAGGCTGCATCCGTGGCCCTCTGGAAATGGCTCCTTAAGTTAAATAAGGCTCCTTTTTATTTAAAAAAAAAAGAAAATGTGCATTGTTGTTCTCCTCCCCCTCTAAACCCGTTTGTTTTGTCAAGCCGTGAATCTACCGGCTAGCTGGCTACATCGTGGCTTCTGAGGCAACCTTCAGCGCCATTTTGGATCAAGCGGCTCCTTCATCAGTGGTGGCTCCTCGCTGGTTCCGTTTTCTCCTCTATTTGACCGTTTGAGTCCACCACGTCCCAGCGCCGACCTGACCCGAGGATTTCAACTTTTTTCTGGCTTGTTTTAAGGCATAACCTATTTTTTCTGCCGGGAATCCTTTGTTTGGGAGGGGCCTGTTTTTCCTCCCCCTTCAGTGTAGCGCTAAATTAACCAGGGGTTCTGTTATACGCGGGACAAAGTGGACGCTGGCTTTGTTTTTTTATTTTTTTTAACCTAAACGGTTTTGAATTGGCAGTTTAGAGCGCTTATGTAGGAATTCCCATGGTTTACAAAATGGACGATTTCAAAACAACCACCACTGATGGACATTTCCTCCATGGTCGCCTTGATCACATGATGGACTTCAGGGATCATCTGGCACCTTTTCTCCAAAGGAATTCCCCCCTTCCCCACCAGCTGTGGATTTTCCACCATGGCACATCTACTGGGATCTGGGATGCCTGTAATCCAAATATCAAGAGACTGTGCTTGCCCTTCTAAACATGAGGTTGGGCTTAATGAGCGGTTGGCAGAATGTCTTGGTATTTTTATAGATATCTTTTGTATGTTCTCAGACCTCAGCTGTATTTTCTGTCCTGATCAGTGCGTTTTCATCTTTTGTTCCATTTATACAACTGGGTTTAGTGGGAGGTTTTGGTACGATACAGGATGTCGTCGTTTCCTTTACTTGTTTGTAGTGATGGGGTGGGCAGGGATTGCTGGAAGTCAGTGTGCGCTTAGCCGGGTGCCGACGGCCACGTTGCGGTGGAGCTCCCCCTGCTTGCCCCAGCACCCCATCCGAGTGGACTGTGATGGGATCCGAAGTCAGCAGGTGCGTTCTCTTTCATCTGTTGCAGCCCAAGCAGCTTCCCGACAAATGGCAGCACGATCTATTTGATAATGGCTTCGGTGCCAGCACTGGTGGTGGTGGCGGAGGTGGTGGCGCAGGTGTGGAAACCGGAGGGAAGCTTCTTGTATCCAATCTCGACTTTGGTGTTTCGGATGCAGATATTCAGGTACCATCGAAGACGGCGCGCACACATTCTCCATGTTACATTTTGCTTGTGTTGGTTTTTCATTGCTTTTGTTGCTCTGTTTAGGAACTCTTTGCCGAGTTCGGCACGTTAAAGAAAGCAGCGGTCCACTACGACCGGTCAGGACGGAGCCTCGGCACAGCAGATGTCCACTTTGAACGGAAAGCAGACGCTCTGAAAGCCATGAAACAGTACAATGGGGTCCCACTTGATGGTAAGCACTGTAATGGCTTTTGTTTGCCCTGTTACTCCTTATTGGCTGTTTGCTTATGATCATTTATATATATTTTTAGGTCGTCCAATGAACATACAACTAGTCACGTCACAGATCGATGCACAGCGGCGAAATCCAATGCAGGGGTAAGGGGTCTTTAAATCATGTAAACACTTGACACCTTAGTTACTTTTGGCATTCTCTGATTTGTTTTAGTTATGAGGTCAGGCACTGATGTTGGGTGAGGTGTTAAATGGGATTAAACTTGTAAACAAGGCCCTTTGTGGGTTCTTTACTGTCTGATGCTAAAGCTAGTAGCAATAATGGGCCTTCCCCAAACCTGTGCAAATTTTACTTTAAATTAAGAGGGTTGTCTCAATACTTGTCTTAATTGTTTTCTCAATGAAATACACAGGTTAAATCGAGGAGGTGGTGGCGGCCTAAACAGAAACCGAGTAGGCGGGTTCGGCGGCGTGCAGAGAGGTAGAGGCGGCCGTGGAGGTGGAGGACTGCGAGGCCGGGGTCGTGGAGGTCGAGGCGGAAACAGCAAACAGCAACTTTCAGCCGAAGAATTGGACGCACAGCTAGATGCCTACAATGCCAGGGTTTGTATAACACCCACCCCACCGCATGACTGGGCAAGTTTTGTAATTAAATCTGTAATCAGCGACTCATGTTCTGCCTTTTTTCTTTTTCAGATGGACACCAGTTAAAGAATTGGACCGGCATTCACGTTTGTTCCGGCTTTGGCGTGCCCGATGTTTTACATCATGTCTTCAGAAGTGGTTTCGATTTGTGTATCCATACTCTAGTTTTAAAATACTCATTTTTTTTTCTTCTTTTATACCTGTATTAAGTTTTAGATTTTTTTTTTTCCCCCAAAAAAAAGTTTATTGGCTGTAGGTTTTTATTGTGGAGGTTGTTCCTTTGCCTTTGTAGATGGTTCTAATAAAGCCTGCAGTCCGTAGTATCACCATGGCTCTGCCTCCTTTTGTATATAGGCTTGTAATTTTTAATGTACAGATTCTTAGATTTTGTAAATCCAGTTCACCTTATGTATGTTCCTCTGCATATAGTGTGCACTATATAGATTTACTTAGGCTGATATTTAGACAGTGTAGTTAAGCGGTTACATGATTGGTGAGGGGTCACGGTGGGTTTCTTGTAGTATATATTTTTTGTATATAAATACACCCTGAAGCTGTATGTCAATTGATTTTGTACATATGAACATGACACTGTGGCTGTTCAGTCTGATGCTTATTAAATGCTGTCCTGATTTACTCTGTGTACATTTTTAAGGACGTTTTGTCCAGGTCTGGATTTAAATGCAGTTTATTTTGAAGTCGACTTTACGTTAAAACCCTTATGTGCTTTAACAGGGATGTTCTTATTGGCTCTGCACTCTAAAGGGGTTTATATAATATTTTTTTGGAGACTAATCCACTTCTATTAGACAAATATGGTCATCCAAACCACTTAAATGGTTAATCATACGGGTCATCTAAAGTCAGCAATGCATCATGCTTCAGATGTACTGGACTGAAAGACTCTGATTTTTGGAAAGGAAAAAAATGTTACAACGGGACTGCAACGCTGAAATTCCTGGTTCAAATCCTGATCCGTGTTTCAAATAAACATCTATTGGATGTTTTAAAAAAAAAATAGATTGGATCTATACTCCTATATTAAACCTCTTTTTTTAAAAATGGGGAAAAGTGTTTACAAACCCTTTCCAACAAATTAGAACATCATGGAGAAGTTGTTTCATTTCCATTATTCCATTCAAAAGTTACACTTTCATAGATTATAGGTTCATGGCCCACAAATTTAGGTTTTTTGAGTTTTTTTTTTAATCTAATTTGGGCTTCCAGCTAAAAAAAAATTCAAAAAAATACTGAAATTGGCCCAAATTTTGTAGCCCGGCATGAAAGTTAGCGAAGTGTGCCATGCTAAACAGTCAACAGTCCAAAACTGCTTGAAGTCCAGTGTGAAATCTCCAGTCAGGCCTGATTTGGGGGGTGGGGCAGTGCCTGGTGCAGGGGTTGCTAAACTCTGCTTAAATCCAAGCTATTAATGTTTTAGAAGACTTAATGATCCCTTCTGCTGAGGATCTGTATGGAGATGCACATATCATCTTCCAGCAAAACCTGACCCCTGCCACGAGCACCAAAACCTGCCATCACAGTGTCTGAGTGGACCATAAACCAGTTGAGACTCTATGGGGTCCTCTCTAGAGGAAAATGGGGCACCAGACCCAACAACAAAAAAGCTGACCGCAACATCAGGGAAATCTGGGCTTTCAGAACTCACTGTGATGGCATGGACATCAAACCGGGTTTTGGTGTTTCTGGAGACATGGGCAGATGCCAGGTCCTGGTGAAAGATGAACTGTGCCTCTCTTTACAGATCCTCAGCCCTGAATCTGTAATGGATGGAATTTTTTTGAATGGAATTATGGGAATTAATCAACATTTCCATGATGATCTATTTTTTTGGATCGTGTGTGTATATAGACGTTGTGTGTATTTCCATTAATTGCACAATTACCCTCCATCACCCCATCAGGGCAAAGAGTACGAATCACTTTTCTTAAAATCATATTTAATAAACATAAATCCCATTTACAGAGGTCTATGGGTAATTTTAGTACACTAGTTCATGTGATCATGGACATTTTAATAGTTATAAAATAAATAACCAGATTTTAAATATGTTGGCTTATTTATTATAGATTTATAGATGTCCTATAGTTTTATCATCGATATAATCGATATAATCGTGTGTGTCCTGGGTGTATGCCCCCCCATGATTATAAGTATAAATACAATAATGTACTTTTAATATGACATATTTTCCTCACTTAGTGGTTAGCATGTTTGCCTCTGGGTGCAGATTCCATGTTCTCCCCCAGTTCAAGGTGGATTGGCTGCTTTAGATTGCCCCTATATAAATGTGTGTGTTTGTTGGGTGGATGATGTAAATGAAATATGAGTATAAAAGCCATAAAGCAGCTTTAATGCGACATGTCTGCCAGACTTTCGGGCGCCGTCTGCAGGTGACAGTCAGTCAGTGTTCAGGGCAGAGTGCGTGCGCGCTCCCGCGACTGCCGGAAACGCACGGGTGCGCGCACGCGGCATCGCCTCTCCCTCCTCGCGCCATTGAGCAGTCCGGTGCAGCTCGCGCTAGCCGACAGACGCCGCTTCGCCCCCCGAACTGAGAACCTCGCACCTGCCCCAGGGTAAGTCCCCCCGCCGAATACCGGACAGACCCGGGGTTGAGGGGCGGAGGGGGTAACGTTTTATGGGCGGATTTTGAACGCGGGGCTCGTCGTGTGGCGGTCGCTAGGTGCTAACGGGCTTCCAGAGAACTTCCAGCCGGGATACTGAGATGGGCCTGTCGCCGTGTGGGCTGAGAGGGACGCGGTGGGGGTAACTTTGGGGTAATACTCATTTGGGGTAAATACACGGTGATGGTCCGGTATTGCCTGCGTGAGGAGTGACCGTTATTAAATCGCACGCCGGGCGGGACTGTGGGTCTGGTGAACCGTTGGTCTGGCTCTCTGTGGGAACGCGGACAGTGACCGTCCCGCAGGGGAATTCAGTGCAGAACCCGTAAACAAAGCTTCCGGAAATGGAGCTCTTCGAAGCCCGGTCATCCACCCAGCTCCATCCGCCGATCCCGCTGACACCCGGGCGCCACTCCAACACCCCTGCTCGCTCTCTGTAAACATTCTTTATTAAAATAACTTTTCAAAACTCGTCTTTTAGACCAGATTTCGTTTCTTATAACCAACTTTTGTCCAACTTCCGACCCAATCTCTAGACAATCCAAGCCTCCTTTTGGTGTCTGTTAAATACACCCATATTGCGGCAAGCCCCGCCTCCTGTTCGGTGTGCCTCTAATCACCTTGTCGGAAACAAATGTCGCGACCAATCACAGCGTGGCGCTTGGATTCGTTGCAAAACGGGTGGGAAAGACGCTGGACACTTCCTGTCCTTTATAAACTCATTAAATGCTTTTTGCTTGTTTCTATACAACAGAGTTTATGTTTTTTATTATTGTTAATAATAATAATACATCCTTTTTTCAACGCACTTTACATTTATACCAAATCTCTTTAAATAAAATAATCAAGACAGAACATCATGCAGCCAATCAAATAAAAAGTCATAAGGATTTTACCTAAAAAGAAATTTTGAACAGTTTTTAGTCCTGTTTTAAAACTCTCAATTGTCTGTGCTGCCCTCAGATGGTCAGGGAGGGCATTCCACAAACGAGGAGTGGTCAGAAAGCCAGATTTTCCCATGGTGCTGAGCTTAGGCCTTACTTTATATTATTTTAAAGCGTAGTTAATTGATTTAAAGTGAATGTGTGTGGAAAGAGTAAGCTTTTGGAATGTATGATCATATTAAGATGATGAGATGACGTCGGAATTATACATCTGAATTAGTTGGGGGTTAAACACACTGCACACACACCAGTGACACGGGGACAGAATGCTGACTCGAGCCCATGCGTTGTTCGCGCCCTTCCCCATCATCCAGTAATCATTAAGCTAAATGAACACTGAATGGGGACAGGGTATGGTGTGTGTGCGTACTGCCACTAAAGCGGGCTTCCTCTTCCGTCCTGTGCACGCTGAAGTTTCTGGTTTCTTCTGTCGTGCAAAAAAAAAAAAAAGAAAGAAAAAGAAGCAGGGCGGTGTCTTTCCATGCCTCCACTTCCTCCGTTCTGTCCAACCTGCGAGCAAATCCGGTCACTCGTTCACTGAACTGCTATTTATCACCTCCATGTTACTTCTAGTAAATAATAAATCCATCCACGTATTTTAACCTCCCCCCACACTGTAGGCGCCAAAAGGAGAATAAACAGCGGGGATTTTGATTCAAGTCTATTAATGATGATTGGCCAATAAATACAAGATTTCTTTTTTTACTTTAGGTTTCAAATACTTATTTAAGTGTGCTGCTACATCATTAACCCTCTGAAACCCAGTTCTAAAGTTGAATTTGTCATCAAGGGGTCTGAAAAAAAGCTTAAAATCATCTTTGTTGGTGATGTATAAACCCAGTATTTGGACAATGATATTGAGACACCCACCGAAGCCTGTATGACGTCCCGTTCTAACATGCATCTGTAAGAGATTAGACTTTTTTGATACGGTTTACTACAAGATTTTGGGGGAATTTGTTTGTTCATTCATTCAGAGGAGCATTCGTACGGTCAGATCTTGTATGAGAGAGTTCGGCTCACAGTCTCCGTTCTGGTTTTGTGAGTCAGCCGGTCCAATTTTTTTTCCAAGAAACACTCTTTTTATGCTCCTGGACTCCAAAAATACCTTCCCCAAGGAAGCTTACAGTTGTCTGTGTGTAATTAGGTGCCTGATGTTGTTCACCAGCTGCAATAGATTTGAATAAAACCCCCTAATTTAAATGTTTGTCGTCTTTTGCCGTTTCACCGTTCATTATCCCGGGGGCGCCACAGCGATGAACTCGCATATTAGAGTGTTTTACGCCGGGTTCCCCTCCTGATGTAACCCTCACTGAATTGGCAGCTCTAAATTGCCCCTATTTAATCTGCCCCTGTTGGCACGGTGGCCTAGTGGTTAGCACATTCTCCTCTCAGCGCTGGGGATTCCCAGTTCGAATCCCAATCTGGGTGGAGTTCCCATGTTCTTCCCTTGTCTACGTAGGTTTCCTCCCGACTTCTCCGGTTTCCTCCCACAGTCCAAAAACATGGATTTAAGGTAAATTGACTGCTCTTAATTACCCCTGTCGGCACAGTAGAGTAGTGGTTAGCACATTCGCCTCTCGGCGCTGGGGATTCCTGGTTCGAATCCCACTCTGGGTGGAGTTTCCATGTCCTCCCCGTGCCTGCGTGGGTTTCCTCCGGGATCTCCGGTTTCCGCCCACAGTCCAAAAACATTGATTCAAGGTATATTGACTGCTCTAAATTGCCCTGTATAGTGTATGTGTGGCTGTGTGTCCTGTCCTGGGTGTATCTGCCCAGCGTCAAAATAGTAGAAAATGAGGGCGTCTAAAAACTCGATTAAAGTTGTTGATCCGCGATGTGAGTGACCCAGCCGCTTTGGTTGTCCATAAAATATAACGTGAAAAGAATTGTGATAAAATCATCAGCGTGATCCTGACAAAAAACAAAATTGGGATCTAATATTTTTGCCATATCGTCCACCCCTAGTTCCTTGTCCACTTTAGACCCCTCGTATCCTGGCTCTCTTACACACGTTAGTGACCGTACTCAGAGCTACTGGTGATTCCTGAAAGCTGAAGCCGGGTTTATCTGATCCTGATCTTTTTCCCTCCGGGGTTCATAGAGAACTTACATAAGATTTAAAAATAAAATCTTGTCTTTATTGCTTTTAATGTTTCGTGGGGTTTGTATAAAGGTAAAGCGACGCCCACTTTGAGAAAGTATTATCTGGTGCCAATAAAGCAGGTCTGGAATGAGACATTTACTCTGTGCACTTTTTAAAAATGTTTCCCCTTGGTTTGCTTTCTGTTTATACAACTAAACCATGTGAGAACCTTCCCTCTGCTTATTGGACAAGACCTGTCTGAGTCAGGAGTAAGAAAATAAATGAAGGAGGACGGTCCAGTGTGCTTCTGTGTGCAGCGGTCAGCGCTTCCACCTCATAGGAATCAAAGGTCCTTTTTGTGTGGAGATCCCCGTGTCCTCCCTGTGCCTTATAGGGGACTTCAGTCCCCCCCTCACATTCCAAAGACTATCTGATGGGTTAAATGGAGATATTAATTGCCCCATTTGCGGTATTGCTGGCGAACTCGGTCATTTCTTTACTTTCTACAGATTGTTTCGGAATTGGACTTCGATAAGTCCTGCCACAAGCACTGATTTTTATATTTTATTCAGATTTTTATTATTTAAGTGTATAATTATTTGTCAAAACAAATCACGCACTTTCATAATAATGAAACCCAACATATCAATCCAGTAAAAAAGACAAAAAGGCCATTATTAACAAAAGTATTGGGACACACCTTGAATCATTCATGTCTGGTGCTTTATTCACATGTGTATTGTATTAAACACAGAGACGTTCTTGTTGAACAATTGTAGGCTTCCTTCTTTATTGGGACCTTTGGGGAAGTCCATTTTTTTGCTTCTGCATGACTGCAAAAAAAAAAAAAAAGCAGTTTCTTTACGACCCACAGGAAAAGAGTTATGCGAGCGCAAACAAATCTGTTTATACCTGAGATTTCTAACTCTGTAGGAGAAAGGAGAAACATCTCAAAGCTTCCTGTGATGAAACATGTTAAGGACTCTTATTAGCACTTGGTTGCATGTTGGCGTGACCCAATGCAGAAATCCTTGTTTGATCTTTAGATCGTAGTGTACATTAACATGTCATCTCATTTTCTCTCACATAATCCTCCACTGGAATCTTCAGGGGTTCCCCAATCCCATCCAGAGGAGAACATTTCACATGCTGGGCAGTTTATCTCCGGACAAGCACACTGTATAGGTGATTTAGAGCAGCTGGTTTATGTTGGTTCTATTTTAGAATCTATGTACCGGACACGGGGTTAAACCCAAACTCCACCCAGATTGGGATTCGAACCTGGATCCCCACTTCCGAGAGGCAGCTGTGCTAACCACTATGCCGCCATACCGCCTGACGTTCCTGTCAGTAGTCTTTTTACCCTAATAGTCTTTAGAACGTGTATACGTGACTAAATGTACACATCTGTGCTGTTATGAAACCCAAGGCTTTAAAGGCCAAACCTGAGGGAAACCCTCCGTGACCCCCGTCCCCTATTAGAGGACGAAGCAGAAGATAATGAGATGAGACGTTGGTATTGTAGTAGCATCTTGAGTTTTATTGTTCCGTCGTGTGAATGTGGAACTGGAGGGGAACTCGTTAAACTGGTTGTTGTTTTGGGCAGCGATGACTGAGGCTCTTTAATCTGCCTCTCGGTGATGTCATGCTTCAAACTCATCACATCGAGTCTACTGCTAGCTATAGCAACCCTGTGTCCTATCCCCGCACACGGGGATCAACAAACCTGTGTTTTAAATAAAAAAAAACCCTCCAAATCCAGAAACGGTTACCATGGGAGAGACGCTTTTGAGCAGCGATTATAAAAGCATCCTGGTTTATGTTACACTTTGAGAACTCCGGTTTTTATCTTGTCGCAGGCTTTTATTTCCCATGTGGCACCCCAACAGTGAGACCTTCTGGCACATTGGCTCATTAATGCTGGTGCTTTTGACCTCTACTCAGTGTTTGGTTTTGATTTACTTATGTGGTGTCATTTCTGTAACAGGAATAAATCAGTAAAACATACAGCAATATTTATATCACGGAAACTTGTCTATATAAATATACAGGGTGAGCCAGAAGTATGGATACACCCTGACAAAATGAAAGTGGTTGCTGATATCACCTTTCTGTTTGCGGGAGGGGAAAACATTTGAGGCTGGGTGGCGGCCATCTTGGATTCAGCTTTATTGTTTCAATGGGAAGTGGGTCATGTGACCCATCAAACACATAGAGAATTGCACAAGAAAAACAATGGTGTGCTCATTTTGATCAAGATATTGACACGTTTGGGACATATAGAGCAACAACAGTATCTTACCGCGTTCACCAGAAATCAACACCATGTCTGTCTGCTCCTCGTCGCTTAACCTCTGCGACACGTCCATGGCTGTAACAAGTGTCGATAACTCGTTAATGAATAAAGCTACCTTAAAAATGAGCACACCATTGTTTTTCTTGTGCAATTCTGTGTTTGATAGGTCACGTGACCCCCTTCCCATTGGACGCCCGGCCTCAAATGTTTTCCCCTCACATTTATAATACGCCACAAACGGTAACGTGATATCAGCAACCACTTTCATTTTATCAGGGTGTATCCAAACTTATGGCCCACCCTGTATATACATACTTACACAGTGGCCCCTCGTTCTTTGCCTATGGAGAGAGAGAGAAACGCTATTTTAATTCTCCTGTGTGTCCTTTATTTATTTATTTATATATATATATATATATATATATATATATATATACACACAGTGGAATTGACAAGGCGTCTGTATATATCTACTTACCAATACCAGGCGTGTAAATCGGAGCCTTAATGACCAATCGATCCAATATCGATTCTCAAAGCCAACGATTCGATTATTTTCGATACTTTTAAAAAATAATTTTTTTTTTATTTTTTTTTTGTTGTTGCGTATTTTATTTTAAAGCAGGAACAAGTCACACAGTTTTCTTCCCTTCGCCCAAATAAACCAAAGACCCCACACAGTCCCCATCTTACATTTTTAACCTCCCCCTTATAGAAACACTACGACAAACTCACTAATACAAAGTCAAACACATCTATACATTTACACACACCGATAAACAGATGTTAATGGATACTCTTGCGGACATATCGATGCGTTGATTGTCGGTTGTATAATGGATTTAAATTGATTAATATTTACACCCCTAATATATACATGTATACATTCCCATTCTGGAATCCAAAATGTTTTTTTTTTTAAATGTGGATTTATAAGATCGTATACTGATGTCGGATGAAAAAACTTTTAGGTTGAAATCAAGGGTTTCTGTTGGCCCCTCACTTAGTTATGCCTTGATGGATTTGCCTTGTGCTCTGTGGCCTTCCCCAAACTGTCTCCACTCAGAGACTTGTGAGATCTCAAAATCAGTGCGTGCCGCCGGTCACCAGGGCTTTATTTCATCCTCTGATTAGCAGCTAATCTGTACATTTACAGGATTTTGGTCCTTATAATGAGGTTCCTTTCTGCTCTGTGAGCTTTGCTCCTGCGCTCTGATCCATTTTTTAAAAGGTGACGCCCTCGGGTGGGGGTTGGATTAAAGGCCACTGCAGCCTCACGAGTTTTCGCCTTTGAAATCTTTATATCTAATGGTTGAGGGCGAAAAAGCCGATGGTGTGTCGTGTTTGTGATTTGTTTTTGATGAGTTGACTGTGAAGTTGTACACAGGTTTCTACTTTTCGGGACATTATGGTGTGATGACTCCTGGCCTCGTGCTTTGTGAAAATAATTACGTCCCTTGAGGATGCTAATCAGACGGCTCAGGGACGGCACAGTGCCACAGTGTTTCCTCATTAACAATCATCATTACTAGAATTATCTTCCAGGATTAGTCGTTGCTTAGAAACAAGACTCATTTTAGGGTTTCAGCCCAATGTGTTTTCTTGCTCATCGTGTCGGACTGCGTTTGTGTCCGTTAACGGCGCTGATCTCCTGTTGTGCAGCAGCATGGGACCGGGCAGGAGGTGCAGCGGGGTTAAGACAACCTGGATTAAACGAGATGCTACATGTATCTGTGTAGACATGTAAATCTCACAGGTTCTAGAGTTTTTGAGAAGTTAGAATGGAGATACACAAACAAAATATAACCATCTGAATAATTTAGACTGCTGCACTCTGACCTTACAGGACAGTCTCTGGATCTGCCCCCTCTTACCTTCAGTCCAGCTTTACTCAATACACTACGACTCGTTCACTGCCCTCTAGTGATGAATGTCGGTAATTTCATTCAGCGCTGTTATATGTTGGAATTGTCTTCCCAACAACATCCGTACGGCGAAGTCACATGACTTGGCATGTTCACCAAATTCTCAAAACACACCTCCTCCACAGACATTAAAAAAAAGCCATATGGAGTGATGTGCAGGGTTGATGGTACTGCAGTGTAGCTGGTTGGGATTACATACAAATATATATTTAAATTAAAATAAAAAGGAGGGGAGGGGCAAAAGGGATACCAGCGCTAAGATATAGACCTTTTAAAGAGTCCTGTCCTACTTGGCTTCACATTCTGTCGAGCCTCTTCAGATGACCACACAGCATCCTGCAGACCTGAACTCCTGGACGTCTTGCTCAGTATCTCATCTTCTTTTACTCGGTGTTCCCATGCCTTCACTTTCAAAAGCACGTCCCAAAACGTGTCCAGTCTTTCTGCTTTTATGGGAATGCGGAGGCCCGCTGAAGGAGAAGTGGTCTTCCCGTCTGGTCCTCTTCCATCCCTGGTTTAGAGAAGCTGAGGAGGTTGGCAGCGCTCCAGCGCTCCCATCTGTTCTGATGATGTAGCGCTGCCATGATTCAACAACGTCTTGTGTTTACGCCAACTGTGGCCGTGTGAGAATCGGGAGAGGTTGCGCAACGGTCGGCTTCGTTCCCGCGGTACATTTTGTTTGTTCTCTCGGCGTGTTTCAGCGCAGTCTTCTGTAGGAACCGGCCGTTCTGATTGACAGACCCAGATTAATGGGATTTTACTCGAACCTGAAAGACTCGTCTCTCGAGGTCTGGAGGTCTCTGATCAAATCCAGTCAGCAATCTTCCCATTTTCGGTTTACTGCCTGTCTCTCGTCCCGTTGCCCCCTTTTTTTTTAGGGATTAAGCTTTCTTTCTTAATTTCCCTTCCGCAGTTCCAATACCTCAGTCAAATTTGGTGTGGCTCTGATGTTACCCTGCATTTGTATGAAACACACCATGTTCAGCAACGAGAATGCAGCTGCAGCCCTAAAGGAACAGGAAACTGCAAGTGCTGCCGAGAAACATCAAAGCATCGATGCTTCAGAACATCAAGCGAAAGTATCAGCGCCCCCAGGTTCACTGCACCACGTACACCATGTGCAGCAGTCCTGTTTCCTTTCAGTACTCATTTATTGCCCTTACGCCATGAACAACCCCCCCCCCCCCCCCCTCGTCTTATATGGAATGGTTAGAACTGTAAAATAATCCAAACGCAGTTAATCCTGTTAACGGTTGTTTTTCCGCTGATTCACTCCACCCCGGCCTCTCGTCCGAGCGAATCCCCTTCTCCTTGAAGAAGGCCACATCCTTCTTTCCTCTCTCTTACAATAACAGCTCCAATCCCTCCCTGCTCATCAGGACCCTGCCAAACCATTGTTTTTTGTTCGTCACACATTCCGGCTCAGGGTCAAAGCACAGCTTCAGAGCGCGGAGTTATGCACTACCCAAAGAATCCTTATCTCTTATCTCATGTCTGGAGAGTTTTATGGTTTGTTTCGTGGATGTATTCTGATACTTTGCATCATCTAATAATAATAATGAGATAATCTGATCAGTATTTAATAATCGTCTTTAATATGCGGCTCAAAAACATAGCGGGAACACTTAAACAACACAATGTAAGTCCACGTCAAGCACACTTGTGTGAAATCAAGCTGTCCAGTAGACAATTTTCATTATTTTATTTTCTAGTCCCACTTTTTAAAACGTGTTCATCCACAATTTGTAATAGTGTAGCACGGCTGGGTGGGTGGGACTTTTCTCGAGCAGCCAATCACTGTCTAGATCCCGCCCACCCGTTAAAACGGGTCCTAAATACAAACATCGTACGTGAGAAATTTTTAGACGCGAGGGGGCGATAGAGAGAAGCGCGGGCGAAAAAGAGAGGAGGGCGAGCGGCGAAAAAGAGAGGCGGGCGAGCGGCGAAAAAGAGAGGAGGGCGAGCGGCGAAAGAGACAGGAGGGCGGGCGGGCGGAAGAAGAGACAGGAGGGCGAGCGGAAGA
>JAOUQT010308125.1:0-15297 GCA_025769995.1 Xyliphius kryptos | reverse complement strand
AAGGGTCTTGCTCAAGGACCCACATTGGTAACTTCAGTGGACCTGGG
Organism: Xyliphius kryptos; assembly: GCA_025769995.1. Lineage (NCBI taxonomy): Eukaryota > Metazoa > Chordata > Actinopteri > Siluriformes > Aspredinidae > Xyliphius > Xyliphius kryptos. Next base: position 15,250 of record JAOUQT010308125.1, on the reverse strand, counting down.
ATTTGAACCCACAAGCTTCAGATTGATAACCCAACACACTAACCACTGAGCTACCAGAACACCAATAGGCCCAACATGTCCCAAAACACAGGTCCACATTTGGTAAACGTCCTGTACCTCTATCTCCACATGAGCCTTAAGTGGCCTCCATATGAAAATACTTACATCCATGCTCCACAACACATCTGGTTCTGATCTGGTTTCATTAAAGATCTGGCGGTTGTACCTGCATGCAGTTCAACAACGTGTGGGCCAGATGAAAACGGGAGATGATCTTGGGCCGGAATGATCTTGCTATTTGGGGTTAGTCCCCAAGACTGTGATCTCTAACCTATAGAACCCCCACAAAGCAGGTATAATTTGGGTGGTGGATGATGCTTAGCACTGAGGGACACTGAAGAGATGGTGGTCTATTAAGTATACGTCAGCTGCTCCTCTTGTAATCTTAGCGTGCACAGGACGCCGCCTACTGGATGCTGGTGGCCGGTCCTGTAGTGTCACAGAGGTAGTTATATTAATTTTTAAAACAGGTAGTTCCGGTCCTTAAATCTGATTGGCTGAACCGCTTGTCTTGTCAATAACCCCCACCTCTGCTCGCTTTACATTTGTATAAATGCGTGATATAAAATATATTGCTCTCCCAAAGTTTTTCATAAACTGCATTCTGTAATTTAGCTACTAGTTGGCAGCATTCGATTGTTAAAGAAACCAGAAATCCCAGTGATCAGGGTTTATCATATGTTGTGGAAGGCAAGTTTATGAGCAATTTTGCTTTCAGTTAATGCATTTATATATCAAACCTTTTTTATTATAGTGTGTTGGTAACTGTTTTTTAAAAGCAATGCGATGCTCGAGGTTGTTCGAGTTGGGACTACAGTGTCCACGCGCTCACTTTTAAGGAATTTATCGGTAGGTTTTTCAAGGATGTGATAAGGAACGACGAAGGTGAGTTTTAGCCTTGTAGGTACTCAGGAAGAACCCCTATGTGACACTGGAGGGGTCTTGCATTAGATGGTGATATTGAGCAAAACATTGAATGTAGGAAGACAAGAAGTACTTTGTTTCTTCAAGAACATGTTAGGGAATCACAATGCCAAATTTCAGCCTTGTGGGTACTCGGGAAGTGTGGGTACCTACAAGATGATGTGTCAGTGAGGGCTTTGGCATTTATAGGTAAAGATAGATCTTCTACCCTTTGCTTTACTTCCTCTTCCTGGTTCTGTCTTGGTCTACATCATCACACGAGTTGTCCCTCATGTTGCAACCCTCCTATTTATCCAGGCTGGTGCTACGATTGCTTTACCCAGCTTCAATGAATACTGGATGGAACCTGGGTTTCTGTTGGTTTGGTGGTGTTGCAGTCCTGCAGGACGGCCACGCTGGACGTACATCGTTTTTCCAATTGTTGAATTTGAAGGTACACACTCTGTTCATGGCTGTCCTACACTGCTGATGTTGCCCAGCCACTCAAGGACATTGAGTCCCCCAGTGAGCCTTGGTCCTCACAAGGTTTCTTCTTGAAAAAACAGCATATCTGGAAGTTTTTATCAACCTTTGCACTTTAAGCCTCTTCGTGACTACGCACTGTTGTAAAAAGCTCTGTATAAATAACTTAAACTCGGGTGCACTCATATGTTACACCCCTAATATCCAGAACTATTTATTATCTCCTGATGTATTTAAATATGGTGGAAAACCTAAAACCATGGAGAAAACCTCTGCAAGTACAGCGAGGACATGGAGGCTCCACATAGAAAAGACTTGTGTTTGCCTCACCGGTAATTAACCCTGGGACCAGGAGGTGCCACCATGCAGCCAAACCTTTACTTAATAATAAATTAAATAATAATAATACTAAATAGTGAATGACCCGCTGCTCAGCCGGTGCAGTCGCTCGTTATTGACATTGCTTAAAGCTGATTGATTAACGGTGGCCACGGCACTGAGATGCAACAACCTTCCTAAATCTCATTTCCAGTGTATAATCTTTATAAAATATTGAACACCCACGAGGCAGTCATAAAGGATTAATCAGTCTGGGATACTGCCCTACCTACAGGCATCCCATAAAAAAATGTTCCACGGTGGAGGCCATTTTTCTTTTTCTGAAAGCCAACGGTTGCATTTTTGGTCACATGATGATGACACAGGAAAAAACGGGTCACGACTTTGATTCCAAGCAGACAAACTGGGTACTTTGTGTTTGGAGTTTGCATATTCTCCTGGTGACCAAGGTACAATCAGGCAGAACCATGATTCTTGTGGAAACACAAGACACGGACAAAAGTAAAGATATTTATGGTGACTTTTAGCACTGGGGATCCACGTTTGAATTCCAATCTGGGTGGAGTTTGCATGTTCTTCCTGTGTCCATATGGGCTTCCTCCGGGTTCTCTGGTTTCATCTCACAGTCCAAAAACATGGATTCAAGGTGAATTAGCTGCTCTAAATTGTCCCTATGAAGTCTGTTTGTGTGTGTGCTCAGTGATGGATTGTCACCCTGTGCTGGGTGTCTAGCGCCCGAGATGTTCCCCATGCCCCTCCAGGGGAGAACCTCTCGGGCGCTGGACAGGGCGCTAATCCATCGCTGGGTACACACTCACTCACACACACACACACACATTATACAGGGTAATTTAGAGCATTCAATTTACCTTCATGTTTTTGGAATGTGGGAGGAAACCGACGCAGACACGCAGAGAATATGCAAACTCCACCCAGATAGAGATTCGAACCGCGAATCCCCAGCGCTGAGAGGCGAATGTGCTAACCACTAATCCACCGTGCCACCCTCCCACAATTATTCATTCATTTATTTTCTTTCGCTTAATCCTTTAAGAGGGGGGTTCCCCATGCCCATCCAGGGAATAACGTCTTAAGCGCTAGGCAAATACACCCAGGACAGGGCGCCAATACATCGCTGGGCACTCATCCACACACACACACACACACACACACACACACACAGACCATAGGGGCAATTTAGAGCAGCCAATTTAGCTTGAATCCATGTTTTTGGGCTTTGAAACCAGAGAACCCAGAGGAAACCCACGCGGACACAGGGAGGACATGAAAACTTCACCCAGATCGGGATTCAGACCGGAAATCCCCAGCGCTGAGAGAAGAACCTGCTAACCACTAAGCCACCATGCCGCAATTATATCCAGGACAAATGGACTTTTATTTTCTGCAGAGCTTTAATTCGCTAGGGTGGGCAAACTACGGACCACGGGCCAGATGCTGCCCATTTGCCGTTTTAACCTGGCCCGCTGAACTTGTCCAAACTATATTATTAAAATATCCTCATGTTCCTTTTCCCTGCTGTGCCTGCATTTCCCCAGCAGATGGCATGCTCCACTGGTGCAGTGTTTACTTCTCTACTTCTGAGCCTTTTTAAAAAATGAGTGGACCAACGTAAAGTGGATAATAATTGGACAGCTAAATAATTTAGAACCAGGTCCGACTAATGTCTGCATTTCTGATACGATGAGAAACTGTTGCGGTCTCAAAGAAAACAAAATCCGTCGTCACTTTACCAACAAGCCCAGCCCCTCGGTCCAACTTCAGATCCCATCGTGGCCGGTTTTCCCACTCCTGCACTAGATGCAGCCAAAAAACTGTTACTCCTGCAGGTGGTGGCAGGTCATTGCACCTCCTGTTCTTAAAAGAAGACAGCAATGCTTATCAGTACCAATATCCCGCCCCACACCCTCATGGAAGGTCTGCTGAAAGGGAATAAAATGTTCTTCAAAGCGAGATGGGTTTGTTGAAAAGCACTGAAGGAATGATGACAGGTGAAGAACACACTCTCTGATCGTTCTTGACGTGAACCGCGCGTGACGCACTTACGGATAAAGCAGGTTGCGAGACTGACAGACTGAAAGAGCGAGGCGGAGGCGCTGTTCCTCCGGAAAATTTCAGCCACTGGGCCTTTTCTATTATGCCGACCATGAAAAGAAGAAATGGACAAAATGAGAATGTTTTGAAAATGACAGGTCACCTCGCACTGCAGACGGAACATTATCCAATTCTCCGTATCAAGAACCTTTTCACATTTCCTTGCAGCAGGTAAATGTTCCGGCACTCATACATTATATGGACAAAAGTACTGGCTGTCTAAATTCGGGTGTTTTATTCAGTCCCATATCCTCAGGTTTATATAATCCTGCACCTCGCTGTGCATTCAGAACACTCGCATGCTTCCAATGGAAATGGTTTGATGAAAGCCCCAGTGAGCAAAGCCAGAAGGTGGAGGAAGGTTGTAAAACTCCCAAATCCCTCTGGGATTAAGATCCTCTCAGAGTCAGATCCTCTCATCCTGCATCATCATCTAAACTCACACCTGGATTCTGAATAGATGGGTAAAATAATGACCCATTCTAAATCTCATCTCAGCTCATTACCTTGCGCTTAATCCTCTTCTGGGGGCGCAAGTGGTTCCCCATGTCCATCCAGGAGAGATGGTATCGGGCGTTGAGCAGATGCACCCAGCACAGAGCTGATCCATACTCACAGAGACACCCTATATAGGAACAATTTAGAGTAATTCACCCTGAATCCATGTTTTTGGACTGTGGGAGAAAACCTGAGAACCTGCCGGGAACCAACAAGGGGATGGGGAAAACATGGACCCTCCACCCGGATCGGAATTTGAGACTGGATCCCTAGCGTTGAGATATGGACATGCTAACTATTCCGCCACTGTGCCACCCTGGCTTGGCTTGCCACCGTGTCCTGGGTGTATCTGCCCGCCCTTGAAATGTTTTCTCCTCGATGGGCATGGGGAACCCCCTCCGACCCTAGAAAAGGATTAAGCAGAAGATCATAAGACTACAGTACACTAGCTGACCCACAGCATAGCTGACCCTCACCGCGACCCTCGTACAGGATTAATGGCATGATAATGAATGAATAAATGTTTATACTGTAGTGACATCTATGGTGAAGAAGAGTTTAGCAAGAAGCTTCTGGTTTAGTTTTTGGCGAGAAGGTCATTTTTATGCAGATGGTGGTTGGGTTCTCCTCTGGAAGCTTCATTTTGTTCTTATACCTCCGGCTTCCACCCACTCCATACTACGTGGTAGGCATTGTGCAGCGGGTGAAGTTAGGTAACCACGCCTGCAATCTTTTCACGCTGAGTGCTGGGATAGGTTCCAGCCCTTTCCTGCAACCCTAATCATTACGGGCAGCTTGGAAAACGAATGAATGCCTGAGTTTTGTTTCTCGTGCACTAATGTGCTTTTAAAATGCAGAACCAATTTGAGAACCCTGGCATGGAACCTCTATTTGTAGGCCTACCTCCAACTTCTGAAAAGTTCTTTAAGAAGGCCTTGTGTCGCTCTCATAGCACACATCATACTCATGCATTTGAAAGCACATCATTATCTCGGCGATTCTGGAGTACGGCAGTCGCTCTTTGAAGAGGCAGCGTAAGAAGACGCTCCTCGCTTTCTCGCCGCCAATCCTACAGAACACGCGTCATCCTCGAAATGATGTTTGGCTTTCGTGAGATTTGATTTCGGTAGACGGATCTCACTCCTAAGAGCGCGTGGGGTTACCGACGGCGAAGCGGGCGCGACGCAGGCGCCACGAATCAAAAAGCACAAAGGCCACGAACAATCCTATTGGCTTGTGTTTGATGAGGCCTTTGATGTGTGACTGATGAAATTGCAACTTGTTTATACGAACACGGACCTCGCAATAGGACACGGTCTCGGCGGGACGCTCACGACGGATAAAATATAAAACACAGGGGATTGAAATTCCCTTTCATTTGGCGTAGTGTACACTTCGCATCGCGGCTCATCCTCCTGTACGCGGCATTGATTTGTTCATATCTTATGCACTTTATAGTCGATGTTTGGAAAGACTTTTGCCTGATCAAAGTACAGAACGTCTTCCTCATCGTTTGTACGACGTCTTCACAGATGAGCGCCTCGGTTCGCGGAGGCCGGGATAAACCGCCATACATATTCAGACGCCTTCCCTTCCGTGGTTCTGTTAAAAATCCTATTACGACCGAATGCGAATGAAACGTGCCGAGGTCTCTGGCATTATGTTGACAGGCCTGAAAGAAATTGGCCTTTTGAGGCCGGGGCAACATTGTTTTCTGGGTTTTTATGATTACTGTTGTTATTACCTCCCATTAAAGCCGTGCTTTATTCCCCGACGTTCCTCTCCGCCGTGCTTTTATCGCCGCGCCGTCGCGCTCAATCCCTCATACGAGTCATAAGTAAGCAGCCGAACAGCGAAACCCACGGCGCTTTGCTCAGCATTAGCTGTGATTAATTACGGGGTTAGGGCTGTTCAGAGATCAGGCGCTCTCCTTCAGGACCTGCTGGAACGCCATTACTGTCAGCTTTATTAACAACCATAACGTTTGCTTTGCAGTCAATGGAGACGCGGCCCGCCGAGTAAAGCGCATTAAGACCCAACGAGCCCCCTGGTGGAACGCACTGTGTGGCATACACATGAAATCTTGTCGGTCGGGGACCCGCTCCGGATCATGGTGGGTAATAAGTTGTTTTCTGCCGAACCTTTTTCCGAGAGTTACAACTTTAAGTCTTGGCTTGAAGGAGGAACCTTGGACATGACGAGCATCTCATTATCTTAGTCGTGGGTGGGTTCCTTATGCCCATACAGCAAGAATGAACCGAGGACAGGGTACCAATAAATTGCAGGGCACACTCACTATTTAGGAGTTCTTTAGTTAGAACTTCAAACCGACAGCCCAACACTGGGAAACCACACACTTCCTATTCTTTACAGTTTCCATTAGGTGGTGCCATCACCACAACCACCATCTCTATGTCCTTTCTCACCACATCCATAAACCTCCTGTGAGACCCACCTCTCCTCCTCCTGCCTGGTGGCTCCATCGTCATCATTCTTCTGGTACAACGGTGAAGAGAAGATTTGGGGTGTGTCTCAGAAAAATATGGTGAAGACAATAGGGAGCAGATCCAGAGATTGTCCTGTAGGTCAGACTCAGGGTCTTGTTCTAAATGTAAGCAGCTATGGGAAGCCAATGGTAAGAGAGGGGTTATGGAGGAACATGAGGTCTAAGATTGGTTGAATATTAGACGAGCTGCTGAGTGAGCGCCTGATTGTGTGAGATGGGATTCCAGCACGCAACGTATTACAGACGTTGAGCCGTGAGGTTAAAGGACTTGCTCAAACGTTGATGGGATTCCCGAACTCCATCACACCAATTTTGACCTGTACTCCACCGCAACGTGACCGAGCAGCCTGGAATCGTTCAGAACGCGCTTGATGCTCCTCTGGCAGAAGTCAAAATCAGAGCGGATACTGAGAGTCCTGGATCCGCCTCTCACCTGTCACCTGTCACCTGCAGTCTTTGAATGGCACTCACACAATTCTCAGGGTAGAGGACCATCATACCAATGCAGCAACTATCACTTTTTTCTGAGATTCCGGAACCTGCTAAGGATGGCACCTTCTGTGTCTCCTGATGTGGCGACCACAATCAGATAGTTACACATCTGGAGGAGGCAGCATTGGGTCCATGGAAGAGCTTGAGGATGTACTGGTTTTTATCCAGGTCTTTCATCAATGCAATAGACTTATGTGCAAAGTTCTGACCATAGGCCTGGTTTATAAACAAGTGGATTTCTGATGGAGCCACATCCACTGGATGGATGAAGGAACATGAGGTCTCAGGGTGGTTGAATATTAGACGAGCTGCAGAGTTTTGGATCAGCTGTAGAGGTCTGTCTGTGTGACATGGAGAACCATTACACCATCTCTGACCAGGTCCAGGTACGCCGAGGAGTGGCAGGAAAAGCAGCGGTGCCCAGTTAATGGAGTTTTCCATGCTCAGAAGGGTGGCGTACTCCACCGCAAAGTGACCGTCCGGCCTGGAATCGTTTAAAATGCGCTTGATGCTCCTCTGACAGAAGTCAGAATCAGATCGGATACTGAGAGTCCTGGCTCCGCCCCTCTGGAAACCCGTCACCTGCATTTTTTGAATGCGATTCACACCATTCTCAGGGTAGAAGACCAACATGCCAGTGCACCACCTAACACTTTCTCTGAGGTACCGGTTCTTATCCAGGTCTTTCATTATTGCAATGGAATTATGTGCAAAGTTCTGACTGTACACCTGGTTTACAAACGAGCGGAGATCTGATAGACCCGCATCCAGTGTGTTGATGGAGGAGCATGAGGTCTAAAGTTGGTTAAACATCTGTTAGATTAGGATTAGGATCAGAATGCTGTGTACAGGATGATGATGGTGGAGGATTCTCAGCACTCCAGTGACACTGAGGAGGTGGTGGTGGTGGTGTGGTCAGTGTGTGTTGTGCTGTTGGAGAACCTCTTGTCTGCAGCATCCTGTTTCACTGATGGAGGATTAAAGAATGAAGAAACCACTCTCTGATTCTACATCCACAAGGTGGAGCAATAAGGTGAATGTGGATGAATACAGGGTTTCAGCGCCATGCTGAGAATCATCCACCACCCTAATAATGCCTGCTCTCCATGGTCCTGATCACGAAAGAACAGAGTACAGGGAACTAACAGAGTGTGTAGAGAAACAGATGGACTACAGAATGTATGGTAAAGAAAAAGGTCAACCTAAATAAATGTCGGGCGAGTTTAAATGCAGTTTGATGTTTTAATGGAACAATGCTGCCATCTAGTGGAAGACTTTAGAAGGCATCATCTATTAAAGCCGTTTCGTTACAATTCTGTTTTACTTTAATAAACGTTTAGGTTTTTTTACTGTTTGTTATTATAACTGTTTCCATTAGGAGGCGCCACTGTGGATGGTTCTTCTCCATCTCCACGTCCTGTGTATCCTCCATCACCTCATTCATTAACCTCCTCAATCTCACCTTCTGACTTTGTCTCCGAAACATCCTACCTATCCCGTCCCTTTAATAAGTTAATTCCTAATCTTCTTCATCTTCATCACTCCTAATGAGCATCACAGCATCTTCATCTCTGATACCTCCAGCTCCCTCTCTCTCCTTTGGGGTCAGCGCCACCCCCTGTGAGCCGTACAACATTCCAGGTCACTCCTGCAACGACATCATCCATCCCACCTTCAAAGATTTCTACGTATACTGTACGTTTATCGCATATCGTTAAAAATGTGGATCAGTTAAATAAAATTAAACATTTTAAAAATACAAAAGTAAAAATTTAACCATTTGTATAAAAACACAGAATCAAAGTTGAATAGATTCAAATATTTTATTGTCTTAATAAAAACTCTTAACAGATTCTAAAAGCTCACATTTTTTTAGCTTCTGAGATGTAAACGTGAAAATACAATTTAAGTACATTGAGGTCGCTCTGAACATTCCAGGAAGTTGGCGCGTGATGTCACTGGTGGAATATGGTGAATAACGGCTCTTTGAAACGGCGGGACCACTGAGTCGGACTAAATGATTCGTCAGATTCAAAGATTTAAACAGATGAAGAGGATGAATCTGCAGTGACTGTGGGGGGCGCTGTCTTTAATAACAACATTCAGCTGTTTAAAGGTAGAAGAGACCACCAGATGGCGGCAGAGCTGAGCCGGTCATCAGAACTGGGAATTCTGACTGGTAGGAGGCGGGCTCTTAAACACCTCTGGTTAACTTCTTTACTTCCATATTGTTGGAAAAGCACGCGGTTACGGCGGCCTTTATATGCCGCGGGAAGAGAGAACGCCATGGGACAGGAGCGAGACTTTTGGCGAGTTCCATCGGTTGAACGACGGCGGTTTGAGGGTTAATACTGTCTGTAATAAAGCTTGTTCCTATCCCAGCTGTTGTGTGAGTCCCACTTTCCACATGCCATAGTTGTGTTAGTCGTCCGACACGAAGTGAGAGTTGATCCATTGTGTCCACTTTTCTGATACTTTGTGATCTTTGGGTCATTTGTGCACAGGGGGCGCCACTGTACACTAAATTACTGCGGCCAAAACCACACCCCTTTTTGTCAGTCTGCACATTCAGTTTATCTGTTTTAACTTCTTGGTTTGTTCTCCACCATCTACATCACGTATGACGTATATACAAACTCCGAAGACCGCGGGGCGGGGCTAAATTAAGTCTTTTAAACCAGATTCCTTAAATTTGGAGGGAAAAAACCTCTAAACCATCAATAATCCCGTTCGGAACTTAACGTACGCTGTATTTCTATACTTTATAATGTTTTATCACCCGCTGCTCAGACTTTAAGAAACAAATCCTGTATCATTGTTTCCACCTCGTCGGTCAGGACGTTGTATTCAGGCGGGCAGACAGCATGTGGGGGTCTCGCTCTCTGACTTACACACTCATACAGACCCTCATGCATTGGTTCTCGTCCTCCAATAGAACACAGAGCGTTGAGCTGTTCCAGCGGGTCACGTGGGACATCCTGCCTCCTCAGAGCTTTAAGAACGGCTGGAGCGAACTTGCCATAATGTGCAGTGGCGCAAATGACCAGAGGACACGCCCCGTCATGCAGCCGATCGCCCACCACCTTAGCAACAGCAGTATGAGGGTCCATCAGGTAACCGTTCTTGGCGTGCACGTCATAAATGGCCTGTAAACACTCGTCTTCTGCACACCATCCCGCCAGGACGTCCCGCTGCATCCTCTGTAGAAGGTTCGCAGACACTGTGAAGCACTGATTCCTGTCCAGGCTCAGGAACGCGTCCCTGATCAGCTCATGGTCAGCGCCGGAAATGTGATGAAGAAAGCGCTCCAGGTTGGAAGACTTCAGAATGTCGATGGCGGGAGAATCGGAGAGCCGGAGCTTCCTGCCGCGGAGATCGTAACGTCCCGTCGAGATGAAGTCCGAAACGGCGCGATTCTGATTGGACGCACAGATGATCTTTCTGATCGGGACGCCCATCTGTTGGGCGTAAAGGGCAGACATGGCGTTTCCAAAGTTCCCCGTCGGGATGCAAACATCGATGGGATTCCCAAAGTCCACCACACCGTCTCTGACCAGGTCCAGGTACGCCGAGGAGTGGTAGACCACCTGAGGAAGCAGCCGCGCCCAGTTAATGGAGTTGGCTGTGCTGAGAAGGGTGGCGTACTCCACCGCGTAGTGACCGAGCAGCCTGGAATCGTTCAGAACGCGCTTGATGCTCCTCTGACAGAAGTCAAAATCAGAGTGGACACTGACCGTCCTGGCTCCGCCCCTCTGGAATCCCGTCATCTGCAGTTTTTGGATGGCGCTCACACCGTTCTCAGGGTAGAAGACCATCACGCCAATGCGCCCCCTGTCGCTCTCTCTAAGGTTCTGGAACCCGCTGAGGACGGCCCCTCCTGTGTCTCCTGACGTGGCGACCAAAATCAGATAGTTACACATCTGGGGGAGGCAGCGGATGAAAAGCTGAGGCATCAGCTGCAGCGCCAGGTCTTTAAAGGACGCGGTGGGTCCGTGGAAGAGCTCCAGGATGTAGCGGTTCTCACCCAGGGCTTTCAAAGGTGCAACGGAATCATGGGCAAAGTTCCACCCGTAGGCCTGGTTTACAAACGAGCGGAGTTCTGACGGAGCCACATCCACTGGGTGGATGCACTTTTCCAGTATGACCACGGCGCGGTCGCTGTAGGACATGCCAGCCAGGCGTATCCACTCATTCGGTTTTAGTTTCGGAAATCCTTTACTCGGTACGTAAAGCCCCCCGTCTGCAGCCAATCCCTCCACAGCAACGTCGCTGAAGAACTTTGGCTCGCCGTACGATCCAGCAGGTTTCCACACACACCTGGTGGAGCTGAACGTCTCGGATTCAGCGTCCTCATATCGACCCAGAACCCTCAAAACTTTCCTGGCAACTTCCTCCACGTCGTCCGCCCTCCCACAAAACACCCGCGCGTCCGACCACCGCTCGTAAAACTGCTTCCTGTACTCCAGGATCTCCCTCAGGGAGCCGCCGGAACCCACGATCCTGTTGACTTTCATTTTAGCGAGTCTCTGGATGATGTCCTCAACGTCCACGTCGAGGTACAGAGCCAGACCCGAGCGCTTCAGGTGTCGCATGGCGTCCGAGTGAAGTGGGTTCGAACCCGTCAGCGAGATCACACAGCCACAGGCGGAGAAATTACACACGGCCCGACCCTCCTCTTCGAGGAAGCGCTCTCCGCCCACCTCGGACAGCTTTTCTGCCACGGACATTCCCCACGTCTTCTCCAGAACATCGTCGTCTACATCGATCACCGGCATCTGGAGTCGCTCAGACACAATGCGGCCCACTGAAGTCTTTCCCGCTCCAGGAGGACCCATGAGAAGAATGTTCCTGTCCTGCAGAGGTTCAGTGGACAGCGGAGCTGTGATGAAGCTGACAGGACGGGGGACGGGGGTCAGTTTTCGCTCATTACGCAATAAATGACACAACAGTCTTGCCGCCATCTTGTGGAGGGACAAAGAATCTAAAGAAAGAAAAAGACATTTCATTTATTTATAGGACTGATTTAACAAAAAAATATGAGGACACTGACATACTGTTTACATTACTGCCGTTACCATGGTTACTCACTGTTCCACTAATATTATTACTAATATAAATGCTACTGAATAGCGCTTCTAATACACTACTAGTATATTTATCCCAATAACTTAAGAGTATTTTCCATAGTTCTTTACAGATTAGTTTGTATTTTTTAAATTGACATTAATACTTTAAATCTGATTAAACTGCATTATGTTTATTCTTCTGCTTTTTTTATAAACTCTTACACTGTAAACAGGGATAATTAAGGATACTCATACTACTAGTATTGCCAGTGATACTACCACTACCAATACTACTAGTATACAGTACAGGTCAAAAGTTTGTTTACATTGTAGATTTTGACAGAAGGCATCAAAACTATGAATAAACACATGAGGAGTTTTGTACTTAACAAAAAAAAAAGTAGTTGGCATTCTAATTAATTCCACTAATGAACCCTTATAGACACAAAACCATTTCAGGTGACGACCTCTTGAAGCTCATTGAGAGAATGCCAGCAGTGTGCAAAGCAGTAATCAGAACAAAGGGGGCTATTTTGAAGACACTAGAATATAAAACATGTTGTCATTTTTTTCACCTTTCTTTGTTAAGTACAGAACTCCTCATGTGTTCGTTCATAGTTTTGATGCCTTCAGTCAGAATCTACAATGTAAATAATCCTGAAAATACAGAGAACACATTGAATGAGAAGGTGTGTCCAAACTTTTGGCCTTTACTGTTTTGTAAATACTAAAACTAGTAATAAAACTAAAGCTATTAATACTATTACAATAACAATTACTTACAATACCTATGGTATAAAGCATCTGCCATTGCAATGAAAAGTTGCTACTACGACTACTAATACCAAAATAACTAGCACAGTTCTGACCACAAATAATACTACTAGTACTACTTCGACTACTAATACCAAAATAACTTTTACGGCAACTACTAATACTACTTGTACTACTACTAATACAACCATTGCTACTAATACCAAAATAACTAGCACAGTCAGGACAACTACTAATACTACTAGTACTACTACGACTACTAATACCAAAATAACTAGCACCGGTATGACCCCTACTAATACTACCATTGCTACTATGACTACTAATACCAAAATAACTACTACTGTTACAGCAACTACTAATACTACTATTGCTATTATCATTACTAATACCATGGAGAGAAAGTAATGTAATCTCGATTCTTAATATGTCATAAGATGAACTGTGGAATTGACAATAAAGTCCTATCCTACCAAAATAACTAGCACGTTTATGACCACGACAAATACTACCGGTATAACTGTGCAATAACTATTACAGCTACTAGTAATACTCTACATGTCACTACAAAAACTAGTTTGAAAAGTATACAGGATGTGTTGTTGCTATGACAACTATTAATATTATAACTGGTGTGTTTGTATACTATATTCATATATACATAACCACCATTGTTATGGTAACACATAGTATAACTAGTTTTACTATTACAACCATTTATAACTTTGTTAGTATTTAATACTACAGTTACAATCCCCTCTTAAAGCGCTTTACTACATTCCTGCTGCTACACTAAAACTTATCATCACTGTTACATTTCTAAAACAATGACAGCATTATAAATCTCATTAAATGTATATTTCTGAAAGCGTTGTATTATATGATATTATAAAAAGAGATACAGTGACGTCATAAGTATGAATTATAAACTCTGGTTTTGTTGCATACACTGAATCGTGTTCCTCTGGACGAGACGTGTAAACAGTGTGACGTAATACGGCATCCGCGAGGTCCAACCTGAAAAATGATTTACCGAAACGCGAACGCGGAACGTGTGTGTTTGTGTGTTTGGTGTAATTTACAGATGACTTTTCTGTTTTTAATCGCGCTGTTTGCTTTTTCTAGCGCGTCTCACTGCGTTTAACTGAAATCCCATCAGGCCGTGTGTCCGCAGCGACGTTTGTAGCGGTTGCTATGTGGCGGTTGTCATGGAAACGCTGGTGTAAACAGGCTGCGGATACGGGGCTGATGGTGCTTCTGTAGTTGCGGGTCATTCTTTAAATCGATTGTAAGTTATTGTGATGATGTCGGGTATAATCCGTCCTCCTGAGAGCGCCTACAACCTGATTCCCGGAGAGAAGGAGAGAGAGGAGAGAGTGGAGCGGTGAGGAAAGAACAAGTTAAACTCGGAAGCTTCACACAACAAGCTTCATTTACTTGATGGACTGGTAGTTCTGTTTGGTTTGTTAGCCTGATTTATTCTCTTATTTTTACTTATTCACCTTTAAAAGACAGACAGATAGTTTATTCATCCCAAAGAGTGATTCAGGGAATCCAGCAGCAACAACACAAATAAGATATAAAGTCAGAAGTAAATAAATACCAAAAAAAAAAACTTAGATAACCTGTGTGTATTGTGCAAGTTGTGTAAAGTTGGTCAGCAGTGCAAATAACAAAACAAAAATCTGTAGTATTTACATGTATAGACTGTATACATTATATGTAAAACAATTAGCATAGTGCAGGTATAGCTCTAATGTATATAATACCTAACACACAAACCAGCCGGCACCTAAACTTATAAATTTTATAAATACTCAAATCAATACTCTTAAAAAACGAATCATTATCTCTCCAAGCACAACTGCACCGTACATGTACATTTAGTAACATTTGCTCAGGTGTGTATTGTGTAGTGTTTAAAGTCTGTATAGATTGTATCGTAAATCTGTTATGTTTGCAATACCGGAGAGCCGACACCTACCGCACCAATCTGATTCTAAATATATTCATTCAT
>JAOUQT010308096.1:0-15299 GCA_025769995.1 Xyliphius kryptos | reverse complement strand
ATTTCCACGCACATCACATACTTCAAATTTGGCAGAGATGTACAGGACGACCTCTACACTCCAAGAGATGTCAAAAATTTCAAACAATTCCCATGGGGCCCACCAGGGGACCCGATCTAAAATGTGCTCCGCAATGACTATTAAGAAATCTCAGGGTCAGTCTCTTAGGTGAGTCACCGTAGCAACGAACTAGTCAGCTAGTATTCTATAAAACTGATCTATATGTTTACTTTTAGTTCTAGAAGGTTCTTGCGTTCGCAGTGTATAGTCATTTCAATGCAGAAGATACTAAAACAAAACGATCAGAGAAATTAAGGATTATCGTCATTTATAAGTATTTTGCAGCCGGCTCCATGTTGGTCACGTCCATTCAGACCCAAAGTGCCAAATATGGACATTTGGGATGCATGACCTCAGCGGTCCGTTGTATTCATACAGTTTTGGTGTCTAATAAAATAAATCTGAGATTTAACGTTACAGTTAAAAACAATAAAACTTAAAGGTGAACCGTGAACTGCAGGTGTTTTTAAATCATCTAATTTTATCCTGACGGTCACTGAACAGCGCTGCATGAGAAAAGTTTCCCTGAGAATATTTCCGAAGGCCAGTCGAGTTTCAGAGTGAATATCTTTGCCGTTGAGCGACAGCGCCGCCGCAACGCTTTAAAAATCTTGTCTCCTCTGTGTTTTATTGCCCTTCTTTTGTTTCCACCATTATTTTCGTGCCGTTCCAGATCAGCATGAGCCGCTTGCTGTCCCGCTCCCTTTCTGTCATTCCACATCCAAACAAATTTGTCTCACTCCTGTTAATTAAGAGTTTGGTTTGTTTTACTGCCGACAGGAACGTTCAGCTCCACACTGGGGTTTTCATCCAAAGTGTGAACGGACTGCGTCATGCGGTCATCTAATGCTTTCGACACGATATGGGCGAAAGTTCCCCCCCCCCCCCCCAAGTTTCATTCTTTCCAGAAAGGCTTTCTCCAAAATTATGGAGTGTTGTAAGCATCCACAGACATATAGATGCTGGATTAGAGGACCTGGCTTACAGTCTCCATTCTGGTTCATGTCACTGATGTTTAATGGGAGTTTAGGGCTCTGTGTGGGCGGGGCAAGTTCCTCCACACCAAACTCACCCAAACATTAATACAAACCATTCTTTTAACGTATCCATCAGCATGTTTTTGCAACCTCCCAAACCCGCTAAACCCACTCAGGCACAGGAAGGACATTCAGACTCCACACAGAAAGGACCTTTCCCCGCCCAGACCTTCATGCTGTGGGGTGTTGTTGCCTCTCAGTCACCCTATATTCCAACAGGGCCTTCCCTAAACTGTGTCCAGTTCAATTGGGAAGCTGTTAACTCTCCGAAATCAATAGATATGACTAAAACAACCCAAAGTTTGTCCCAGTACTTTTGTCCATATTGTGCATAAATATTTACATCAGAAATAAGCAGTATGGCATTCTAGGAAACGGAACAGATTAACATACATTATTATTCCTATGTGACGGAGGTTATTCACACGTCTGGCTGAACACGACACAGTATGTTTAATATCTAAACCAACCTCTTAATTAACGATGTTTGTTTTAATGTCACTACAGCATAATAATTTGGCCAGAAATGAAACTCTACATTGGGGCATTGGCTCCTCCCACTACCATCAATTTTTTTTACATTGGCTGTGGCACCTCCAGTGATTAGTTGGTCATCAAGATGATGGTTGGGGAGGGGGGTGCTGTGATGCTGCATCATGACCGACTCTGTGCTTCGAACCCGATCATCTTGTTGGGATGATAAGTCGTTTTGAACAACATCATCTGCAAAATGGCGCAATGCTCGAGGCGTTTGAGTTGTGAGTTTAGTTTCTGGCCAAACTGTAAGGACGGTTACAGGCGAATCAGAACAAACCGAAGGAAACGATTCAGAGCTGAATTGGTTTCCAATATTTAGAGATGATGGAAATGAAATGTTAGACCAAACATGTGAGCTGCTGATGTATAATAATTTGAAGCCACCTACTGTTCGTGATGGTTGTGTGTGTGTGGTGTGTAGATTAAAGCTGGGCGGAGAGCTAAAGCACACAGGAGCTCCACATTAGCAAACTGACCACTTCGTACAGCCAGAGAGAAGCCACATCAACCCCCACTCACCCACCCACCCTGCAACCTATTCCACCTCTGTACAAAGTAATCCTTGACCACATCTCTCCAACCTCAAGATGGAGCCTGGGCATCATCAGCTCCCGGTAAGCAGCTGTTTCCAGGACTTTTTATTCTTTAGGACTTTTGGGGTTCGGTTCATTTCTCTTTATAAACTGAGATTATAATTTATAATTGTTTGTGGTTCTGGTGTTGGGGCCCATCAGTCTAATGGTTATGGGTTTCTGTCCCGAGTTTACCAACATGCTGTCGGTGCCTGAGCAGAACCCTTAACACTCCTTAGAAAACGGGTTGTTCCACTCCTTAAATCTGATTGGCTGAGCTGCTTGTCTAGCTGTGACATTATTCACAATAAGGCACACTTCTGACCCCTCCACATTCGTATAAATGCATGATATAAGATTGTTTTTTCGAAATTTTTCATAAACTGCGTTCTGTAAATTGGCCTCTAGAGGGCAGTATTTGATTGTTGAAACTGGAAATCTTTTACTTGCGGTCAGGGTTCATTTTAAATAACAGACTTGATTATGTTGCGTTAATTAGCTATATTGCTTCCAGCCGACACATTTATAAATCAAATTTTTTTTTTTTTTTTTTTTTTTTTTAATAGTGTTGGTAACCGTTTTATAAATCAATAAGGCGCTCGAGGTTGTGCGTTATTGTGAATAAACCACGGGAAAAAGGTGTAACTGTACTCTGTTTGCACGTCGTGCCTAATAACACTTTTTCCTGTGAATTATTCACAATAAACGCACGCCCTCGCGTATCTTATTGGTATATTATAAAACAGATCCTTCTGGTTCCGGTCCTTAAATCTGATTGGCTAAACCGTTTGTCCAGCCGTGCCATTATTGACATTAACCCACACCTCTATTTATGGGATAAAAACTAGTACTTACAGTTTGGTAGGTAATTCCCAGACCGGCTTACGGCCGTCTCTGGTGTCAATTATGTCAGTAATGCGCGACATCATCAGACACTCAACCGCGGGCCACACGGCCTTGTGCTAGAACCCTCCACACCTCACTGGACCGTTCTGGGAGCTGTGCTGTGGAAAACACGGACATATGAATGAGCAAAGTTTAGTGAGGAGAATAAATCCTCAAGTGAGGGCCATCATCTGCACTGCGCCGTTTTCCTAAAACCTAGAATGTGGATCGTTGGTCCCCATGGAAATGGACTGAAATGAAATGTTAATTAAAACTCTGTGGTGCGTTTCAGTGTCAGCGTCGTCGTGCATTTGGGCCTCAGCTGGGTTTGCAGATGACCTCTGAGGATTCATACGGTTCCCTTTCCCCTCCTTCAGATCTCGGTCAGCCAGGTTCTGGTTCGGTGAGGGTCAGACTGAAGCCTGGACTGTCGACTGGAAACTGTTAAAAGACCAGCAGTGAACCGGATACTTTCTGCCAAGATCCACCGGCCGTGATCTGAGCCTCTCTCTCTCTCTCTCTCTCTCTCTCTGATAGCCCTCCTCCAACCGCCGTCACTCCGCATTGTCCTCAGATTGTATACGTGATTCACAGAGTCACTGAGTCTCAAAGACCCCGGTCAGTTCCACATCCCACTGATGGCACTGAAGATAGATAATGGCAGTGTGTCCACATGGGGGGGTGGTATCAGGACGGGTACCAACCCCAAATCTGTTGACATTAACATGCAGTAAGTTCCATAAATCTGCAAAGCCATCGCTCTTATAACTGACTTCTAAGACTTTTGAATCGTCCGAAATCGCCTACTACTCTGTCGGCACCAGTTTGGATCTATTAAGTCCCGTTCCAGTCGTACGGCAGTGGGATCGTATGTCGTGACCATGCATCCAATGGTGTAAGACTTAAAAGGTTGACTCATGGGATACTGGGTGCCTTCTGCATGCTTGGACATACCATCACCCCTCGTCTAGTATGTAGTAGGCAGTCAATGATTTCGGACTGGTATTAAATCCAAACCCTGATTGGGGCGGGGCCGCAGGTGCAGCTGTCAAATTAAGCAACGTTATTGTGACCGCTTCTACTTCTATATATATACATACTGTATATAGTTTTAATTTCCTACTCTAAATGACTGTCACATCATGGTTGATGTCCTGCAACCTGATGGGTGGTGCTATGTAAATGATTTCCGTGTGAACCGAACGCCACACTGTTCTCTGAGGAACAGAGCAGATTTGACAGCTGCATTCGCAGGTGGACTCGAGTGACTCGCGTCGTCTCTGTTTAGGTAGATACAGTCCCTTTTGCACTTTCCTCACTGGTTGTATACTCGACTGAGAAGACCTCTAGGACATAAGCATCTTCTCGCCACGTCCGTCCGTGGTGCAAAATCAGGTACTGCACTTCTCACGACGTAACGGCTGCTAAAACCGATATAACAACATAACGTACCCAGTGTCGTCGTAGTGCTCCCGACGGTCGTGCAACTCCACGGCGCTCGTGGGCTTTCTTTTCGGTGTTGTTCATCTCCGTACATGCAGAAGAAGCACAGAGGTCCACTGTAGCAGCTCTTCCAGCGAAGTAGGCTCCCATCGTCCTACCAGATCTACAGGTCCGGTTTAGTAGAGCACATTGCTGGTTTTATGTTCTCTCCTAAACGGCCATCCTTCTACGGTCGCTCTTGCAGTATTTTTTATTTTGCATTCGTGGACTATCGTCTTATGGAATATCGTGTGCATTTGAAAAAAAACTACAAAAAAAAAACGAAACATAAAACAAGATGGCTCTCCTGACCGATCTAGAAAATATCGAATAAAAGATGAGAAACGATGCGGGATGAGCTTTTGGAATTTATATAAATGTGTATGTAAATAAAAATGTCTGATCAGTGAGGTCTGCGTTTTGTATTAATACGTACAAAAGTGACGGCATACCTGCACATGGGGGGCAGTCGAAGGTCCGATCGCCGGTAACAACAGTACCACTAGCCGATCCCCGGCTCTGTTCCTGCACCGCCGCCCTAAACTCCAAAAGTATTCATTTAGTCATGAGGGTGTGGTACCTCAGTGTTTAAGGTGTTGGGCTTGCAATCTAAGGGTTGTGGGTTCCCGGATCCACTGACGTTACCAATGTGGGTCCTTGAGCAAGACCCCTAACTCTCATTGCTCCTGGGATTCTGTCTGTACCCCTGTACCCCTGACTCCAACTATTAAGTGTCCGCTAAATGACCAAATGTAAATGTAGTCAGCGTGTTGTTAAGCAGACTGTAGAACTTTGCCTCATGACCAAGAACAATGGATAACATGTCTCAGTTTCATCGATGATATTGCAACAGTTTCATCGATGATATTTTTTTCCCAGAAATATGTGACCGACAGAAACAGGAAGTGGTACAACATTGAAGGAATTGTTGTTTCATGTGAAGCCATGGCCATTTTGGGAAATAAAAAGGGGGTGGGGCTTCGTTGTGCATATACCATGGTTTGGGGACTTGGTCTTTTACATACATACATACATACATATATATATATATATATATATATATATATATAGTGAGAGAGATGGCTAGTGCCCTTGAGCAAGGCACCTAAACTCCAATTGCTCCTCGGACAGGCATGCTCACTTCACTCAGTGTGTGTGTTTAACGGCAAGGATGGTTAAATTAGGAAGGACAAACTCCTCTGTGACTCCCGGTCCCACCAAGTACTACAATTGTAGTGTCTTTAAGCAAGGCACCCAACCCCAGTTGCTCCCCAGACACCATGTACAGGACTGCCCACCGCTCTGGAAGGACACTTCCTCTGTGTGTAAGCACCAACTTCATCTCTTCTACAAGTTTTTGGAAAATGATTTGTGACGTGAGCCAGTCTTCATTCCAGTTTATCTGATTGTTGGTGTTGGATGGATTAAGGCCAGAGGACGAACTTTAGACCCACTATACAGATGTTGGTTACAGTTAGAGCCCGATGGGTCATAGTTCCTACAGTGACCACACCATAGAGTACGGTGGAGGACATGCGTGACTCCCTCACAGCCCTGCAACACAATCCCATGACATCATGAATAACACGACAACAAGATCTAAAGCCCCCAATTACTCACATCTGCTCTGAGGATGGATCTGCGAGATGGGCGTCGACCCAAAACGTTCACTTTAATCCACAGAATATGGCTTCACACATGCAGAGTAGACTTTAAACAGAGCCTCTTTATCAGAACTACAGTATATTATTCACGACCCTTTGCTTGGACTGTATTAACGCACGTTGAGTTCTGATAGAAGCCGGCTGTGGTCATGCAGCAGAACAGGAGGAGACGAACGGGAAGAAGGGGACGCGACTGTGACTGACACATGTGGCTTAGTTAAAAAAGCAATGATTTCTTTTGATGCTGGATAAATTGCACAACAGTCTAATAAAGTCAAGGCATTTGCAAAAGCTGAAAAAAAAAACGAAATAACAAACACCAAGCACGTAACAGATGTCGATTCTGCACTTTGTAAGTTGTTTTTTTTAATGCAAAATGACAAGAAACGAAAGCCTGGTCTGTCAAAGATCAAATATCCTGACCGTCAGATTACCACGGTCCAGGCAGCGGCGGTGTGGAGGTGAAGCCACGATCGCAGCAGAGCGTCTGTGTGCGAGGGTTTATGGAAAAACCACGTAAGAGTGTTTACAGTCGGTGACAGTGATGAACCACCCCGAGAGGAATCCAGGCCCTGATGCAGAATGGGCACCACACGAAAATAGCCCGAACCATACATGGTAACAGCTTTGTGATTAAAACCCATTAGGACCCATTAGTTACTCAATACAAAAGTATTCCGAGTACTAAAGACTAAAGTTTGCACACCCGTTTTATTTCTATTGTAACTGAAAAACACATAGGGGGAAAAAAATCTGCTCCCTAATGGAACCATTTGTCTATTCTGCCTAAAGCGCGTCACACCTCGCTCGTATTAGAGCGCCGACGTAAATCATAATGACAACGAGAGCCATAAAAAAAGTGAAGCGAGGCAGCTTTAAGTCATCAGAGTTTGTATGGTTCAGCTGCTGCTGGCTCTGCAGGAAGGTTTGTTATTGAAGCTAAGCAGCTGCACTTGGATCAGATTAGCAACTGGAAGCAAAACAATAGCGCGCAGAGTCTTACATAACTACACACGGAGTACGCCGAAAGTAGTCTTTAAGGACATTAAGCTTTGGACGTATGTATATCGGTATGTTTACGCTTGTGCGGTCACCTGAGGATCGTGGATTGAGCGGAGATTCAGGTAGTTCAGTGGACTGGGTGGTGGGGAGTTCAGGAGTTCGGCCGTGTGGGTCTCTGGAGCTCCTTCACCTCACGTCCAAGCATGACGTTATGTTGTTTTGAAGTGGAGTCGGTTTTATAGTAAAAACAAGAGAAAAAAAAGTAAGAGAGCGCGAGATTACACAACAGACATGAATACAACTCGTCCTCCACCCAAATTTTACGCTAAAATGTGGTTCTGTGATATCTCAGGAGACTCATGTGGTTCTCACTCAGGTTTCATTTCACTTCGTCACGGACGTTCCGTCTATGAAAGCGAATCTCACCTCCTCCAAGAAGTGAGATCTCGTTCTCGACTTCTGCAATAGAAGAAATTCAATAAATAGCATCATGCTGCTGTAGTGGTGAACACATTCGCTTCTCAGCGCTGGGAATCCAGGTTCGAATCTTGATCTGGATGGAGCTTTCATGTTCTAATTTCCTCCCACAGTCCAAAAACACGGATTTAAGGTGAATTGGCTGCTTAAAAAAAATGCCCCTATATAGTGTGTGTGTGTGTGCCCAGTGATGGATTGGTGCCCAGTCCCGGGTGTATCTACCCAGCAACCAAGACATTTCCCCTGAATGGGAGTAAGGAACCCCACCCCGGATGACGGATGGATATTTAATATAATCAATAGCCCTATTCTGGAAAAAAAACCATCATGGAATCTTTAAAATACTCTATATACTGCCATTTAAAATCGTGTGTGTGTTTGTGTGAGTGCAAAAGTGCATAGTTTATACTACTACCTGGATGGGCATGGGGAACCCTCTCACAACCCTAGTATAGAATTAATCTATACATTCCATTATGATAATGGATGGATAGAGATTTAATATAATTAATAGCCCTATTCTGAAAATCAACCTGTGTATCAGGGTTTAAAAGTGTGTGTGTGTGTGTGTGTGTGTGTGTGTGTGTGTGTGTGTGTGTGTGTAAGTGCATATGTTGTATAGTAGCCCATGCAAAATGTACAGAATGCACCACTATGCATAGTCTATTGTTCAAAATGAGTAATAATTACTTAAAAAGCTGCAAAAAAACCTCTATTTAGTTTGTTTGTCTCTGTAAATAAGTGTGTGCCAAGAGATGGATTGGTTCCCTGTCCTGGGTGTATCTGCCCAGCACCCGAACGCCCTGGATGGGCATGGGGAACCCTTTCACAACCCTAGTATAGAATTACGTGAAAGATAATGGATGGATTGAGATTTAATATAATTAATAACCCTATTCTGGAAATCAACCTCTGTTGTATACTAGCTCATGCAAAATGTACAGAATGCACCACTACGTATAGTCTATTGTTCAAAATAAGTAATAATTACTTATAAAGCTGCAAATGAAACCCTGCTGAGGGACCCCTGATGTCACACAAAGCTGCCTCGCCCCGATTTACCCAGCACTCAAAAAAGGAGGTGTGTTTCTCAGTGTTTAATTCTCCCTCACTCTCAGATTACTAAGCAAGACCAACGGATGCACTCACCGAGCAGCACAAAATGTGGTTAACTGCGCTGTCAGCTTTAGGGCTCCTGCTTACATCAGTGCCCTCGCAGAGCTGCCCAGAGGACAGTGCTTCATGGGTTCAGTTGAAACCCCTGGACCGATGCAAGGACGGCGAGAACACATGCCTCTACAGCATCACCCTCCCTCCTCTTACAGTCCAGCTGCCCCGATCAGTCAGCGAGCTGGAGAGGATCGTCAGAGAAGTGCACGACCTGAGAGAGACGGTCAACCAGCTGAGGGAAGAATGCCGGGAGTGCAGGGAGAGGCACAGATGGGAGAGGACCGTACAACCAGGTGACGGTGAGAGCGGAGGGAATATTCAAGCTTTTAAAGGAGTTGTAAATGTCAGAGAGGCGCAGCAGGATAAAGTCAATCGAGTGCGTAATGAGAGAGCGAACATCACGCAGTCTGCAGAACACGAGTCGATGGTCATCCGCCCGGTCACAGAAATAAAGGATCCTGCAGCTTTCCCGAGTCTGGAGAAGAACGACAAGCCAAGCGCAGGTAGACACACGCCTGTGATCATTAAGGGAGGGAAAAGAACAAGGATACTAGAAACAATGAGCAGATTTGGAAAGGTGCCTTTATCTCGGTCTCCAGACAGAACTCCAAAACCTAGACCTGAACCTCGTCAGTCTAAAGGCCAAACCACTGGACAGGGGTCTCATCATGAGGAGAACATCAGTGGAAACAGGACGACGTACACCAATTCAGTGAGCGTCACTGAAATCAAAGAGGTCGCAGGTGGAGAAGACGAGGAGCGAAAACAAACAAGTCCACCAAACCTTAATGAGATGGACACACGGCTTCACATGTCTGACTTAAACAAACACAACCATAAACCTGGGTTCAACATGACCATGCTGGAGGACAAAGGCATCGTTAGTCATAATAGATTTAAAGATTCGCGCAAGGTTCACGTGGAGACATACCATCCAGCCTCCACACACCAAGACGTGAGGACCATGAACAACCAGACGGACTACGGTGAGCAAAACCCAGCTGGATCAGACACAAAGACTGGGATAGAACTAGAGTCCCACCGGGTTTATACGGTGAAGGGTGTGAAGACATCGCGGTCACCCAGCTCAGTTCACACCACAGCTGATGTGGACCTGAAGAACTCACCAGATTTGGAAACCAAGTCTTTAGATCGGTTGAAATCTGCCGTAGAGGAGACGGAAACCAAAACATCTACAAAACCTGGTGATGTAGACGCATCAGGTTCAAACAACCTAAGTGAAGCTGATCAGATGGATCTCCAAAGACTGAATGATGAAGATACGGCCAGTCGGAGTGAGACCCCAACATGGCCGCTCTCGGGCATGAGGGTCCAGCCGACTGGTGTAACTAAAGTAAATTCACCATCGCTGAGGAGAAAAGCTGAAAATGCTCCTGAATCAGACCAGGACCCTGGAAGAGACTCAAACTCAGCGGGATTGAAGACGTCAGGCGACGGAAAGCCACCATTTGTCGCGGGTAGACAGAATCTCACAGCCAGCAGACCAAGCAGTGAGGAGATCCGGAGATTCTTTTTAAATAGAAGAAGAATGAATCAAAGCAGGAGTGTGAGTAACTCCCGAGCACATGGGGGCGATCAGGAGACGAGCGGTATGCGTTTAACCAACGGACAACGCCGTGTTCCTTCAAGTAAGAGAGAACATAACCTGCACAGGCCGAGGGGACTGCTTCCGTTTAGGGCTCCGGATGTAGAACAGAACCCAGGTGTTATCCAGGCTGCTGTTACGGAATTGGTACCGATAACCACTGAGGTACCGACGTCATCAAAACGCCCATATGTTCAACAAAAAGGGCCAGAACATAAATCTGTGCCCACAGCTCCAAAAACCTCAAGAAACATAAGTCTGAAAGGCCTGAGCGGCGGCTTGAACACATCGTCCAATGGAAACACAAAAATTGCGCCAAGTTCCAGGGATAACGGTCAGGGTGGAGGAACGTCAACCGAGGAGACCGGCAAGGAACACAATGGCTACAAGACGGTCACTCTGCAGACGAAGATGATGAATGAAAGAGAGGATCAAGCGACTTTCACGGAAACACCAACCATCATGGAACGACTTCCTGTTAGAATGACGGCGTCAGGCGAACAGGGTCCCTACAGAACACATACTTCCCACGATGGAGAAGAATCTGAGAGGTTGTCAAGACAACGAATCGATGATCACAGCAGCAAAGATTTAAATCCGGGTAGCAGAAGTTTCAGTGAGGTGCCTGTTCTGACAGAAAAAATAAGGACAACCGCATCTTTAGACGGACCTGCCGACAGGTACCGTGTATACAGCAAACCCATAAACACCACAGAGCATGGACCACTAAAGAATCACACAAACGTTCTCCCAGTGACACAAATGGACTCGTTTATGATCCCCTCCGAAGATACGGATCCAAAAAACCAAGATCCTAAAAAAACACCCACCCCAAACAATGTGGAGGTCAGGGGCTTAGAGACGCAGCCGCTGGACACCTGTAACGGAGACTGTGGCCTCGTTCCAGCCGCTCAGCCACCACCCGACGAGGAACCATCGAATCCTGCAAAAGGTAGAAAATGTCTTTAAAATATTTTTGAAGCCGGTGATGAGTATAAACCAGCATGTTGTAATAAAATAAAAGTCCTGTAATGTAACTGTGACACTGTGACCATTCGAACCCCTTACATAACAGATGTGATGATAAAAGTAAAGCTCTAAAATGTTTACAGGACGATGGCATGATGATTTACGCGTTTGTGTTACGCATTAAAACCGCACTACTTCAGGATGTCAGTACGGTCAGATTAATAACATCTGCGCTCCACAGAGTCCATTTCTGCCTCCGAGATCTGAAAGAGCATCCAGATTAAAACGAGCTGGAGAGATAATGAGACATGACGGGAGATTAAAGTCACCTCCATCAAATGTTCTCCAGGCTCTCATCCTGCTCAGGGTCCATATGATCCACACTGACTGCAGGGCTTTGAGATGTTTGGTGTCGCAGGAATAACGACATAAGAGCACTTCCTGGGAAAAGCTGGGAGACTGAACAGACTGAAGTTTACATTTTTGGGAGATAAGTGTTGAGGCAGCATTATTGGCTTCCAAACATTCCATTACATACGATACGGCCACGGCAACGAACAATACAGCCCATGGTTACGTACGAAACAGCAACGATTACGTACGGCACGATTACGTACGATAAAGCAAAGGTTACATACGATACGGCCACAGTATCGAACAATACAGCCAGAGTTACGTACGATACAGCGATAATTACATACGATAAAGCAAAGGTTACGTACGATACGGCCATGGTTCAAACAATGCAGCCCACGGTTACGTACGATACGGCAACGATTACGTACGATAAAGCAAAGGTTACGTACGATACGCCATGGTTACGTATGACGCAGCCATGTTTATGTACGATACGGCCACGGTTCAAACAATGCAGCCTACGGTTACGCACAATACGACAACGGTCACGTACGATGCGACCCACAGTTAGGTACGACGCGGCCACGGTTACGTACGACGCGGCTAACGGTTACGTACAACAGGGCCACGGTTACGTACGACGCGGCCCACGGTTAGGTACAACGCGCCCACGGTTACGTAAAACACAGCAACAGTTACAAACGATACAGCAATTGTTACACATAATATAGGCATGGTTAGATACGATACAGCAACGATTACGTACAATGTGGCCATGGTTCAAGCGATGCGGCCACGGTTACGTACAATACGGCAACAGTTACGAATGGTACAGCAACCGTTAAAAATGACACGGCCCCGATTACAAATGATATATGACGTGGCCAAAATAACGAACAAAATGGTCATGGTAATAAACCATACAGCCCCTAATTGTATATATATCATGATATATGGAACATTGTGTGTCTGCAGAACGACCCCCTCAAGACTGTTCAGACTTCACTCAGAAGAACTCAGTAGGTGGGATCTACACTGTGACCCCAACCGGATTGGATAACAGCCCTTTCAGTGTGTTGTGCGACACCCAGGCGTCTGGCGGTGGCTGGACGGTAATCCAACGTCGCGTCGATGGCACCGTCAGTTTCAATCGCACCTGGGACGACTACAAGAAGGGTTTCGGCAACCTGTCCGGCGAGTTCTGGCTGGGCAACGACAAGCTCCACCGGCTGACGGCGGCTAAGGCCATGGTCCTCCGCATCGAGCTGGAGGATCTGGAGGGGATCAAGGAACACGCCCAGTACGAGCGATTTCACGTGGCCAGTGAAAACGAACGCTACAGACTCACCATCAGAGATTATTCAGGGACGGCAGGAAATGCCATGCAGTACAACAAGAAGTTCAACCACGATCAGAAGTTCTTCAGCACTCCGGACCGGGACAACGACCACTACTCATCGGGAAACTGTGGCGCCTATTACAGCTCCGGCTGGTGGTTCGATGCCTGCATGGCTGCCAACCTGAACGGGATGTATCACCAGGCGAAATACAAGGGCATCAGGAAGGGTATCTTCTGGGGAACCTGGCATAACATTACCATGGAGTCCTACCCGACCAATTACAGACAAGCTTTCAGAACTGTGAGAATGATGATCAGACCGAGGACTGGTGTCGTGTAGATGACTTCTTCCAGATCGCGAAGGTCGGAACTGAAGATTGAGTTGTAAATAAGAAAGTACTGTAAGGGTCAGTTCCTAATTTCACTTCCTTTCTCGTAGGTTTTTGATGAGTGTTATTTTAAAGGAACACATTACAGATTAATGATATAGAACTACAGAAGCTCCAACTTTAAGTGCGTAGATTTATATCTTCTTAAATAATTGGAAAAAAAAATTAACCCCATTCTGTGATTTAAACACCCTCACTGTCAACTTTATCAAACACCACCGTGTTTCTGCACTCGTGCACTTTGTAGTTCTATATTTGTAGTCCTTTTGGCTCTCTGAATACTTTTATGTTCTCTACTCTGTTCATTAATAATCAGGTACTATTTAGTGCGTGTTGCGCTGTTACGAATAAATTCGACACATTTTTAAAAAAGTGATGGACTGAGGTCTTGGTCACCAAAACATCCGGCTTCCTGCAGGTGGCGTATGCTGGATGAAGCATCGTTTACACCAGGTGGAGAGAAACAAAAGAACTAGTCTAAAACCATAGAACTACAAATCCCATCTGTACGTTGGACACCGAGTTGACGCCCAGCACTTTAGCTTATAAAGTGAGCGGTGAGGGTATAAACTCTAAAGTTTATCGTTGGGATTGATTTGTACGTACAACACAATAATCAGTCGGATATTTTCACTATTTGTGAACTTTCACGATTTCGTTTTTTAACCAGATCACTGAACCATGGCAAATTTCTTCATTTGCTTAAAATATATAATTACCTTGGTTTTTTTTTGTTTTTTTTAAATCAATGTTTTACCACAATTTCCGCTACTTATTCTGCTAGCGAGCGCGGCCCACGCCTCCATCCATTACCTCTGGAATGAGTTCCATTCTGTAGCTGTCCAAATACCTTTGCTCCAGAGGCTCTTAGTTATATATTATACATATGTAGAAGCAGGGTGCCTGTTCCAGCCGTTTATTTCTGATGACGTCACCGCTGGTTCCAGATTCTTCGACTTGTTATTAACTGCACATATGCGGTTATCCACAAGAGGGAGCTCTTTTGCGATTTCAAGAGACTTGCAGTCCAGCTGCAGGACAAAAAGACTGATATTAAACCCAGAAGAGACGGAACATGTTTTATTTTGAAGGACTTTAACTTTAATGAATGCATTTATACCGACTGTTTACTGTAATACTGTACCTTTAATGGAGCAGAAAAGCCAGAGACGTCCGGAGAACCGGCTGAGCTGTTGAAATGGATGAAGCACTAAAAAGCTGATAAAAGATCTGGTTGTCATGTCACATAAACACTTATAAACGGAGTCGTGTTTTATTCTGTAACAGACGGGAACGCTTCGGTTTATTTAGACTGCGAAGGAAAAACACTTACAGCTGACATTAAAGGGTTGTGTGCGCCGCCAGAATCCGCACAACTTAAACTGGACGCTTAAAATACCGTCGATGGATGAGAGGTCCTTTAGAAACGAATTAAATTAACGCAGCGGCCCCTCCCTCCGAAGAGAGAACGGCGAAACTTTCTTTCTCCCAAAACCGGAGCTGGGAAATTTGTGTCCTGAACGACGGATCCAAATGTATCAGACGTACAGATTAAAAAAAAAGGTACCCAATTAAAAAAAGGTAGTACCAGTACGACACAATGTCCAGATGTTTATAACATTCTAGCCGTTAGCTGTTCTACAGACCGAGCATGTTTACTGCGCGTTGCATTGAAGTCAGTCACTGATTTGCTGATTCATGCGCCAATCGCTATAGAGATGACACACCAAGCACCCCACATCATCCCCTTCAC
>JAOUQT010308081.1:0-15301 GCA_025769995.1 Xyliphius kryptos | reverse complement strand
AGTCCTGTTGGGGAAAATGAAATCTGCTTCTCCATAAAGTTGGTCCAAGAGTGGCTCAATGTGCGGAATGCGACAGCTGAAAGCCAGATGTCTGTGCATGGTGCTTCTTGAAGCCGTGACTCCAGTTGCAGTCCGCGCTTTGTGAATCCATATTTTTGATTGGCTTTGGTTTTACAATACTCTACAAGAGCTCTTATCCCAATTGTTTATACACTTTTTTTCCACCACAGCGTTTCCTTCCCTTCTTTTCTCTATTAATGTGCTTGGACAGAGAGCTCTGTGAACAGCCCACCTCTTTAGCAATGACTATTTTTGGCTCGCTCTCTTCGTGCAAGGTGTCAATGCTCGTCTTATGGACAACTGTTGAGTTGACGGTCTCCCTCATGATTGTGTAGCCTACAGATCTTGACTGAGAGATAGCATTTAAAGGCTTTTGCAAGGGTTTTGAGTTCATTAGGCAATTAGAGTTCACCACCAGGTCTTTGATATTGAACCTTTTCACATATTCTAATTTTCTGAGATACTAAATTTGGGATTTTCATTAGTTGTCAGTTATAGTCATCCATATGAAAAGAAACAAACATTTGAAATGTATCTGTCTGTGGGTAATGACTGAATATAATTGAACTTTCCCTTTTTGAATGGAATTACTGAAATAAATAATCTTTTTCGTGATATTCTAATTTTATGACCAGCATGAATACACCTGCTCATAAATTAAATGTATGATTTTATTTCTACAGCATTACTTTAATAAATAAAAACTTTACAACCTGGCAATTGTTACAAACCAATATCATGTGCAATGGATCCTTCTATATATTACTTACAGTCAGTGGTGAATAATAAAAAGTGTATTAAACGTATATGAACTAATTTGTGCCGAAATTAAAACGTCTTTGACTATACGATACTGAAATATATTTGCAGACTGGTTTAACAATTGTATGCTGGTTCATATAGCGTCTTTTTCAAAAATTTGCAGGTTCCTCACTTCCACATATTGGGGTGCTAACTTCAGTTTCCAATAAATATTGTTTGTAACAGTAAAACAATTAAAAAACACATATTGCAAGTTTTTTCTTTAGATTTTCTTGATGTAAAAAAAACCATGTAGCTATGTTTCCTGTTGTTGATTTTTAACAAACCTGTAAACCTGGGTTAAATAACTCACATGAAACCTGCATTAGTGGATTTGTAGTTGTGCAGATCACACAAGGCTGATTTTTATAAACTTACCTTACCGTTCAGTAACATTTAGATGTAAAGCTTTGTAATACGGAGCAGATACAGATGTGACCTATTCTGTGTTAAAGTCGATCTCAGAGGCAGATTTTGATTTGTTTGGCAAGTTCTTGCTCTAGGTCTGAAATCAGGTTATCAAAGTCTTTCAGACTTAGTCTGCATGTAAATGGGGCATCAAAGTCTAGCTCAAAATCATTTGTGTACCCCCAGTCCTTCTTCTTCTCCTCATCCTCATCGTCATTACTCTCACTGCCCGCCACCTCGTCATAATCGGCATCATCGTGGGTCAGAAAGTTCTGCCCACATATACTCCAGTCACCTGCATAGCGGTTGCACGGCGGGCTTTCCAGGCGACCCCGACCTCTGCGCGACACCACCGCCACATCCTGAAGTAATGGCAGCTCCAAATGTAACGGCGGACGCTGAATGTTCGGCAATGTGTAAGGCACGTGTTCCTCATCTTCCAGACTGTAGATGGATTGATCAGGTACATGTGCAGATGGAACTAAAAAAAAAAAATTCACATTTTAAATGGAATTTCCATATCATGATGATCCTAAAATTTCCTAGGAAATTGGATTAATATTTAATATATTACTCAGTTACAAAATTTATAGCTGTGACATGCCATGCATTTTACACCTTGGCCTCCATGCTTCGTGAAAATCAATTCACCAGTCACTAACCTTTTTATGGCTATAAAAATATCTAATTATCAAATAAAATTATCTGCCATTATTGTGAGTAAATTTATCTTCGTAAGATTTCTTAAAATAAGAAAAAGTTTCCGAAACTACATGATTTATTTTACTTAAAAATCTATTAAAATCTATTATAAATCTAGTCAAAAACCAGACTTGTTAGACTTCTTTCAGATTTACTGACTGGTTAAGATTTAATTCTTTGCAGTGTGCCTCTGACCTTGCACAACTACGGAGTTAACAATAACATGAATGCTTGACCTTAAGTTTGAATTTCATAAATTAAAGGTGTTCTATACAGTGTGTTCAACGTTCTCTGACTCTCCAGATCTGAAAGAATTGTGTCTTTACGGTTGTTCACGCCCAGTGCCTTATATTCAGTTACACTGCCATTACAATAGAGGTGATTGTGAGAATAAAAGTGCCTTTATAACAGATTGTACTTTTGTTGTGAAAAAATGTCAGAAGGAACTATTGGCCCCCAGACATCTTGACTTTATCGAAAAGTTTGGACACCCCTTCATTAAGCGCTTTGCTGCTGTGTAAATGAATGAATATGTGCATAATGACAGAATAATTGTGAATTAAGGCCACAAGCCATGTTCAAAGTTTCTGATGAATTAGGACTGACTGGCATGCTCATTACTTACTTATAATTCATAATAAATCCTTGTATGATACCCCGTGATGTATCCCTGTCTAGTGGACTTTTAAACAATTTTAAACAACATACGTGTGTCTATATACTTTTGTTGTCTATATATATTGTTTTCCTTGCAGTGAGATCATATTTTGCATATTCAATCAACTAATATAATATCCAAAGTAAAATTATACACTATGTAGTCTAGGCAACTATTGTAAAACATAATAAATTAATAACCATCAAAGTAAAAAAGCCGAGCTGAATGTGTTAAAAGAAACCAAAAAAACAGTAGTGGTAACATAAGTACAGCTGTGGAATGGTAAAAATGTGTGCAAACACATTACTAATGACAGACATGCATATAGTACATATTGTTCACATTACACTGATCTGCCATGACAATCCCTAACAGCTGTAAAACCAAACTGAGCATTCAGATGTACAGAAAACACGAGCCACACGAGTAGCATTACAACTGAACACCATTACACTACCGCTGTAATTGAAAATCTACTAAATAACTAATAATAATAAGATTATTCAACATGTGTTAGTCATTACATTGTAAAGTGTTGGTGATTGACGCTTTAAATGTTTTGTCTGTAAAGGTTTTTGCTGCTAAATTTTACAACGCTTTGTGGTTCTACAATTGCAGACTGTAGTCCAGTGGTCACGAACATGCCGCCCGTGCGCACCAGGTCGCTCCCGCAAGGACCAGATGAGCTGCCAGCGAGTCTGTTCTAAAAATAGCTTACCATAGCGATACTTATCGGTTACATGCTACGAGAAGAGGTCCAGGGGAGCCAGCGTGTCCAGATGGAACATTGGCCTTCTGATGGACGCATGGAGGAAGTGGAAAGTCGTATGCCTTTTGCCCCTTTCCACTGAGAACATTGAGGATGTTTATCTGTTTGGATATATAAGCACATGCACTCTGCTGACTGGTGTATCGGGATATTAGAGATGTTGGGTCAGTTGTCAACCGGCCCCCGAAACTGCCCAGCTTGATTGATGAATTGGGGAGGCTGGTGAGTACTCAGACCTTGACGCTGATGCGTAATACGAATTCAATCTTGTTAAATCTCACAGCTCTTCGATCGAGACTGGATGAATTGCAATTAAAGCACGCAAAACACAGGGATTAATACCTGGAAAATTGCCAGCTGCACCCCATAAGGACTGAATCTAATCTGCCATTTTGACTACCCCCCTCCCTTCTCCAGTCGAGCTGACCTTGGACTCCCGGCAGCCGCTGGGGAAAGAAAAGGAAAACAAATTCCTTTGGAGCGATTGTCATCATAGGAATCTGCTGCACTGTCCTTGTCCGATTATGAACTATTTCATAAATGTGGCCACGTCTCCTCGTCTTCACTTCAGCCCCTGTGCTGTGATTATATGTGCAAAAGCAAAAGGGCGCTTTTTTCGCGTGCACAGACTGTGCCATAGCAGAGTATGGGGACGGGAATTTTTTTTATCTCCCTCCTAAGCTGTCTTCACCCATCGCTTCTTATCTTTCTTCTCCTACTGTGGATGTGGCAGCGGAGCTAAGGCTTCACCAGCTCGGTCTCTCTTCGTCTACGGAGAGAGCAACGTAATTTAGATTGTCTATATGTAGTAAGATGTACTGTGGAATTGACAATAAAGTACCCTGGTAAAACAATTTTCACAGTGAATGGGAGTTTGTTTTTTTTGTTTTTTTTACCATTGTGTGTTTTTCCTGCATGTGTCTCATTTGCAGGTTGACCATGGCAAGACTGAGAAACATTTTAGAACATGCCACGCAAGCTACTATATTAACCATCCACCAGGCAGAACACAAGTGTGAAACACCCACGAGATAAAGGAAGGTTTGTCCTTTTTTAACGAGACCGGTAAAACTTACAGTGCAGCGTTTTTATCCACATTGATCATGCTTCATTCGTAGGTACCATTATAGAGGAGCTACAGAGTTCCCAAGAGTGCATCACCACTGCATCATTGTAAAAAAAAGGTGATGGGCTTTGGGCATGGGTTAGTTCCCATCGTGCAAATCATAAACAGCATACACTGCAGTGATACTACACTGATACTGACATGGTGGTGCAGGTGTGTGTGAGTGTTGGTACAACAAATGGATCAGACACAGCAGTGCTGCTGGACAGAGAACGGTATACAGGTGTCTGAGCCACTCGTACGCTCATCCACCACCCTAATAACACCTGCTCTGTGGGGGTCTGGATTAAAGGAAACATATGGACTACAGAATGGCATTGTGGTTTTTTTTTTTTTTGGTTAATTATAATAATATGTATTAATTGGATTTTCTGATTAAAAAAAACTGACGTTCGTTTAAGATTTATTTTCTTAGATTTCAAGATAAATACCTAAATTTGTCTTTTCCACAAATACTTTATATATAAAGGATCCTTGTTTAAAATTTACTGCTGAACCAAATGCATTTTTTTTATAATATCTAGAACCTGGCTAAATAAAACAATAGAAAGTAGAAACACACTTGGCCAGAGTTGCAGCAGGTAGTGCAGAGCTTCTATATGTCTTTTGAAGTCCACTGCGCTGGCCATTTCTAAACTTTGCTGGGTGAAACTTCGTCCTGCCCGGCTACTGCTTGACACAACAGGTGCTGATGGTAACACTCCAGGGCCTGCTCCATTCCATGAGTCTTGTGTTGGTGTGAGTAAAACTGGACCAAAGCACACAGCCAGATTCTGACATGTCATCAGGTTACAGTCACTGAAGGAGGCTACGAGACTTAAATGATCCAACAGAAGAGAAAGTGTGGCCTGGAAAACATGAAAACAGAGAGAACCTACGGTTAACATATGTCAAACATAATTCTCTAAAAAAATTCTCTAAAAAAATTCTCTAAAATTAATGAGAACATTGACAATTAAAAAAGCAATGCAAAAATGTAAAAATATTTAAAAACTAGGTTTGAACTGACGAATCCCGTTCTGGGTGGCGTTTCCATGTTAAGATAAAATGAGATTTTAAAATAAGCATCTTTTATTAACCCACAAGGGGAAATTTGTGTCATTGAAGCAGCATCAAAAAGAGTGAAACAAAGATACAACAACATATTTACAAGATAAAAAGATGAAAATTCACATTTTCAGCATTAGAAAGATAATAGTTGGGAAAGTTTAGACACTTTTACATGTAATCTATTCTTTCAGAGAAGTAGTTAAGTAAGAAAATTTTAAAAAAGTGTTTTAAAAGTCACAAATAAAAAAAAAAAAGATTCAACCAAGAAATACATGTTTTCCCTGAGTCCATGTGGGTTTCCTCCGGGTTGTCCAAAAAAAAATAGAATTCAAGTTTAAGTATATGATTAAGCAGACTATAACGGATGACAGGTTTGAATATCAAAGTTAAAAAAATGTTTCCATAATAAAACATTTATGAAAACAACACAGCAAGCTGACATACACAGTACATCTTTTCAACAAACGCTCATACAGTACCCTCTCTGGTTGAGGCAGACACTGCAGAAGGGAAACAGTGTCATGTGACCTGTGTATGTCATCATCACTTCTGCATGCTGGTCTCACACACATGGCCTCTAGTACCACCTCATACAGGGTTGGCGTGATGAGAGGGGAGGGTAGTTCACGCAAATAATCTTTCAGAATGCCTGTGAAAAACACAAATTTGCAAAACAAAATATATAAATAAAAAAAGGAATTCCAAAACAAATGAGAAGCTGAATACAGCGTTCCACTAACCAGTAATGACGTTGATATCAGGGTACAGCTCTTCATCTAGAGTGACTGTTGCGCTGTCTCTCTCGAATGCATCCCGCAGTTCTTTCTTTACTGCTGCAGAGCCACAGAGTCGATAGAGACCTACAACCTACCACCACACACAATATCTAATTTCAATTGTATATACAGCACTGGAATATCATAGTCAGTGTTGCTATTTTACAGAAAGTCATAACTAGGAAAGACAGCAGGTCAGTGGTTAGCAGTTGCTGAGTATCCAGGTTCGAATACCAATCTGGGTGGAGTTTCCATGTTCTACCATGTGGGTTTTCTCTAGGTTTTCCAGTTTCTTCCCACAGTCCAGAGTGTTTCTATGTTTCCAAACTGGGGCATTTGTACATTTGTGGTTCAAGAACCAGCCTTGCAGCCTGAAGGTCCCTGGTGCGACTCCCGGTCTCACCAAGTACTATGGCTGAAGTGCGCTTGAGCAAGGCACCTAACCCCAGTGCTATCCAGTGCTGCCCACTACTCACGCACGTGTGTATATGTGTGTGTCACTGCACAGATAGGTTAAATGTGGAGGACAAATTCCTCTGTGTGTAAGTACAGTAGGCAAAAAACCCAATATTTTTTTCGTTTTTAGTGTATTCTTTCCAAAAACTTTAGGAACTTTAGTTTTATATTTATTTATTCATTTATTTTGTTCCGCTTTTCCGGGTTGGACAGTCTTGGGCAGATGTAACCAGTACAGGGCGTTGATCTATTGCTGAGCAAATCATTTACACAGAAGCAGACACACACAATAGGGCAATCTAGGAGAATCCAATTTACCTTGAATGCATGTGTTTGGACAGTGGGAGGAAACCGGAGAACCTGGACAAAACTCAAACGCAGAACATCGAAACTCCACCTAGGTTGAGATTCGAACCTGGATCTCCAGCGCTGAGAGGAAAACAAGCTAATTACTAAGCCATGGTGAGCCCCAGTTTACGTTTCATTCACGTAAAAGTCATATCTCAAAACATTCATTCATTCATTCATTCATTCATTATCTTCCGCTTAATCCTTTATGAGGGTCGCGGGGGGCTTCCACATGCCCATCCAGGGTAGAACGACTCAGGCGCTGGGCAGATACAACCAGGACAGGGCGCCAATCCATCGCTCGGTACACACTCACTCACACATACACACACTATACAGGGCAATTTAAAGCATTTAATTTACATTCATGATTTTGGAATGTGGGAGGAAACCGGAAAACCCGGAGGAAACCCACGGAGACACGGTGAGATCATGCAAACTCCACCCAGATTGGGATCGAACCGGGAATCCCCACCGCTGTGAGGCGAATGTGCTAACCACTAAGCCTCCGTGCCGCCCTATCTCAAAACACATTTTTAAATTCTATTTTTCTATCATGATTCTATTACCTTCAGTCCCCTTTTTTCAATCTCAGTCACACATTTCTGGATGATGAGAGGTACTTTGGGATCACGGGCTTCTTTGTCCACTAGATGACGCAGTTCCACTCCGAACACAGCTTGGGGGGGCAGTTCGCTGAGGCGGGGTGATGGTGCCTCCCATTGCTCTAACAGAGTCAACTTTACATACAGCAATCCCCTAGGCTCCAACTTCACACACAGCTGCTGAGTTCGCGAAGCTGCAGAATGGGAGACGGAGGGGGGGAGGGGGTAAAGATAAACAACACGTAGGGCAAAGGCTCCAAATGCAGGAGAACACAAACTTAACTACAGATCCAATTTCATTCTGTACACTGCTTTTCCTGTACTGCAAAAATATTATTACAAAGATATATCATATCCCAATTAAATACTATTTTAAATAATTCACCCACACTTTTCTGATCGGAAATCTAAACTTTTTTTTACAATAAACAGGTCATCATGATCTACCAGAATTCATCCTTTTTTGCAGCTTCAATGTTTAAACCTTTTGTTGATATTATTAAAATACAAGGCAATCCAGTGAGATAAAAAAAAAACACTATTATTCTTATGATCTGCACTGAATGCTGTCTGCCAGGTGGGAGGAGTCTGAACAGTAGCTGCTGATGCCTATTCTCAAGCAGACTTACAAATCATCATCAGTGAGGGTGGACCAATATCTGGACTTCATTATTTTCATGTGGAAAAAAAGGCTGAGGCACATTTTATTGTGTTTGGATACTTTTCTTCATCCAGCATGTTCCAAAAATGCCCAGCAGAGGCACATGACTAAACTTCTTCAGCTTCTTACATAACACATCAAATAGCTAGCTCTGCAGAGGTCGCAGCCAGATCCAACAAGCAATTTTTGTTCACATGTTCTCTAGGAAGGGTTTTCTACAAGATTTTGGAGTGTCTATGTGCCTAGTTTTCCTATTCATCAAGGACATTATGAAATCACATTTTAATGTTGGACAAAAGTTTATCCCAAATGTGTTTGCTGGGTCTAAGGTTACACCAAAGTCATCCTAACATGCATTTTTAGATGTTTTTAAATAAACAACAGATGAGCAGATGAATGAAAGGAACAATAAAACTCACCTTTAAACAATGGAGGTATGGCCAAAGTGCCGAGGCAACACACTCGGTTGCGCATTTGACCCGTGGGACCAGTGATTCCCTCTCCTGCTGGATTGATATTTGGTGTGAGAACGATTAACTTTAGAGTTCGTGCTCTTTCAAGCTCTAAATTAAATGTGTGGTTCAGTGGCAGGGATGTCTCTAGGCAGGTTAGCAGGGCAGTGCGTGCGCGGGTCACTCCGTCCACCTGGATGGCGCAGAATACATCTTTAGCGCGAGTTCGTGCAAGTTCCGAAATGCCAAGTAGGTGCACTGTTAGAAGGCCTGACACTCTCTGGGCACATCTTGGTTGTTCCGCTAACGAGTAGAGTCGAAAGGAACGAACTGAATCTTGCCATCCATGCTGTGAAATGGTCGAGCCTTGGCCTGACAACTCATTCTCTACGCCTTGATTTGAACCCTGCTTGGGCAGGAGCTCTGGTGAGTCACCGTCACTAAGATAGCCACCCTTGCTAGATGACCGGTGGCGTGAGGATCGGCGCCTTGGCCTGGCTGGAGCACTGGAATCTAGATGGTACCTGCTGATGACATTGTTGGAGGATTCCTTATGTGCACTGCTCGACGATGCATCTTCAGCACCCCCTGTTGACTCATTGGCACTTTCTTGCCCTTGAGCACAGCGCTGGTTTCGTGACGTACGCAAACTGAGCTTGCGTCGCAGTTCTGGAAGTTTGCGCATCTTCATTGAAAGCCGACGCACTGTTCCAGGAGACTTGATCTTTTCCATCATGCTGCTGCTACTCACATTTCCTCCTGAACTTTTTGTTGCTGCACCAGGATTTACGGAAGAGCTTGTTGGGCTGCTAGCAGCCCCGCTAGCTTCTTCATCAAAAACACTAGAGGAATTGGTGACTCCTTTATGCTGCACACCTGGCTGACAAGTCTGGTCATGAATATCTAGAAAAAGATAAATGTTTGGTTAGAGAATATCATTTTATTATTGTTTGGACTATTGTTTAATATCGCCACCACAAAGGTCTCATCAGGGTCTTCCCAAGTACACAATATGTCCTTTAAAATGAACCGATTCTAACTTTCTTAGGTTCAATTGTTGGTTCAATATCGCCACCGAAGGCAAGATGCTTCCAGTGTCACATTGGGGTCTTCCCAAGTACCTACAAGGCTAAAACTTGGCACTGTGATTCCCTATAATGTCAAACTAATGGGTTCTTGCTTTCCTAAACTCGATCTTTTTATTGGTGCAAATACATGACAGCTGTTTAAAATATTCTCAGACACAAAAAGGTGCTTAGCTACAAATCTATACCAAATTAAAATATTTATACACCCTATTTTTAGTTTTTTTTATATGGTCACACACAATAGTGTGTGGTGTGTGCACCACACTCATTCATTTACAAAAAAGAATGTGTTAAATATTTGACAACAAAACATGTAATTTATGCAGTGATGTCCAAATTTTTACATAAAAATGCACAACTATTTCCAACATCTGCACTTGAAGGATTGGTGTGTCTGCATTAAATCTTACCAAGAAAAGGACTTTAGCTTAAGCAGTTCCAATGCACTTTGTCATTTTCCAATGCCGCATAAAACCAGAATTATAGGGCAAATAAAAATGCTGACAGATGTCATGTCCGAAATGAATGTGAGACATGCAACTGCCACTGTGCATTAATACACAATTTAGTAAAATAAAGGATTAAAAGACCATATAGTTTGCATAATTTGTCACGTTTATTTTATTTTGTGCTGTGGAGTTTGATCAGCTGGATTTGGCTTGATTTATCAGCAAAGTCGCTATAAGTAAAAACACAAATCTTGATGCTGGCTGATGTGAAGATGCAGCTGTTTAGCCAGAACTGGAATGATTGCAACCCAACATATGCAAAGTATTAACATCTTCTGCAACACAACTGTTCATCTTCCAGCATGACAAAAATTCATAACAAATCACTGCAATAACAATACAGGATTAAACCCAATAGAAAGTCAGATGAACATGACCTGAACTTAAATAATGCTCACTCCAAAATCTGACTCTGTTCAAAACAAAAAAACTGAAATAGTCTAATTCGAAAAAAGGCTTTTTATCAAATAACTAGATCATCAGAGAAATGATGTGCTGAATTTTTAATGTTATACATGTAAATCTGTTTTGATTTTCAAGCCAAAAACATTTAAGAAGGTCTCATAATTGTTTTAAACACAAAAGATTTTATATTTCTTTTATTTTTGCTAAAACATTATTTATTTGCTTTTTAGAGTTTTGTGTTAATAGAAAATAACATTTTATGCATATATTGTTGGACTACTAATCACTTATTTAATTATTTTTAATGTGTATACAAAGCAGCATTTTTGCCAATCACAATACTTAAAAGTTTTTTTGTGATTTTTGCTTTAGCAAATCTCAAACTGTGAAAAAAATACATGTAAATATGTTTTGATTTTTAAGCCAGACATGGAAGATTTTTTTAAGATTAAATTTTTGGTAAAACAGCCTGTTAATTATTTGCTTTTTAAAGTTTTGTGTTAACATATGATAACATCTTAAACATTTATTGTTGGACTACTAATCAGTTATTTGAAATATTTTCTAAATGTGTAAACAAAGCAGCATTTTTGGCAAACACAATACTTAAATATAAAACTTTGTGCTTCCACACCCCCCGCCCCCCTTCCAGAGCAGAACACATTTCCCACAGAGCATTAACAGGAAAGGAATGTAAACAATTTCCTGTTACAATATACTTAAAAAAATTATAAATCAAGTACCTTTAATAAAAGGAGACACTATTAAACAGCAACCTACATGATTTGTAGCTGAACCTTATCCAGATTACTGTATATTCTGAAAATACACAAGGCCTTTCCCAATTGCATTAAAACTGGATTTAAAGTGGAAACCACTTATATATACACACACTAATGTTTATCATGTTTCTCTCCATCCTGTAGCTTAATTTTAACAAAGCTTTAGAAACATCGGGTAAAGGTACATGGAGGGCATGGACACAACACAATAAGGAAAATTAATGTAGTTTATCCGTGTCTTTTATTTAAATTGATTTAAACAGAAAAACCTTGTCCCTGTATCCCTTTACCCTCGCCAACTTACACAGAGGATGCATTTAAGCAACCCACAATATAACTGTAAAGTCTTCAACACGTTAATTCCAGTTGTTTTAACCAAGTAAGAAAAGAATTAT
Source organism: Xyliphius kryptos (assembly GCA_025769995.1). Taxonomy (NCBI): domain Eukaryota; kingdom Metazoa; phylum Chordata; class Actinopteri; order Siluriformes; family Aspredinidae; genus Xyliphius; species Xyliphius kryptos. The sequence continues at coordinate 3,250 of JAOUQT010308081.1, read as the reverse complement.
CATTCTTGCACAAAACTACTGTGCTGATGACACTCTGCTTCATTTGGCTTTTTTTCCCTGGCAAAAACTGAAATATTTATAATCCCAGCAAAACCCTCAATTCATCATGACCTGACCCTCCAAATTGATGGCTCCACAAACTGATTCAGTCCATAATCTTGGTTTCTGAATGGACAATCATCTTAAACTTTTAGGTTTACACTTTGCCAGTCTCCCAAATTCAACAATAAGACCTCTACTATTGGTTTAGCCCGACTCATGTACAACCAATGTCAACAACCTGTCCCTTAATTCCTCCTCCCTCTCCATTGGCTTTTTGAAGCTGCTGCATTCAGTACAAGGTACTAAATCTGGCCTACAGGACAGTCTCTGGATCTGCCCTCTCATTTTTACTAAATACACTTCGACTTGTGATGAACGCTCACACTTCGCTCTAGTGATGAACGTCACAAATTCTCACTCCATTTTGTTCATTACTGCTAAAAAGTGGAATGACCTTCCCAACACCATCCGTAAAGTCACGCCTGTAAAGTCATTTTTTTAAAAAACTTCTCAAAACACACCTCTTCTACAGACATTTGCTATAAAAAAAGAAGAAAATGAGCCATAATCCAGTAATGCGCAGGGTTGATGGTACTTTAGTTGTTTTTACTAAACAACTGACTCGTGGTGTTCTTTTATTTGTAGGTTGCTTTGAATAAAAGCATCTGCAAACTGACTAAATGTTAATGTAATGCTGAGAGTATCTTTTATATATATAAGGTCTAAGTCGCTGAACCATGGGATACGCCCTACCCCCTTTTCCTTGCCAAATCATGGGATACGCATGTTGGAGCCCCACACCCCTTTTATTTGCTAACAAAGCCGCAGCTTCACATGAAACAACAACTCATTTAATGTTGTACAAATTTCTGCATCAGGTAACTGTTTCTATCAGTCGCATATTCCTGGAAATATGTCATTGACCAAACTTGCTCTGGAATTTGGCTGTAACCTTTATTTGCCAACATTGGGATACTTTAGGAGACATGCTATCCTTTGTTATTAGTCTTGGAAGCATAATTATACAGTCTGATCAACAATACGCTGACAACAGGAATACTTCCGGAGTTTATGGTGGCGAGGCAAGGATAAAACCAGCAACGTTATACTGGGGAAGGGTAAGATCATGCAGTTGATGCGAAGCTTCTGGGAGGAGACCCACGCAGACAAGGGGAGAACATGGAAACTCCAGTCAGACTGGAATTTGAACCTGGATTCCCAGCGCTGAGAGGCGAATGTGCCGTCCCACACAAATATCAATTATTACAAAATATTTCTGCATTTGTATGAAACAAACACTGCATATTTTAAAATTTGTATCCAAAACAAATTTCTTTGCTCTTGCTTTTGATTAAATTTACTGTATAATTCATTGATGTCACATTGTGTTGGCTCTGCTTCATTTTCTAGTCCACTTAACTTCCACTTGTTTATGATTCTGGTTTGAGTAAATCTGCTGTTTCATCTGATCTCTCATTTAAAACATACCTTCGTACTCTTCCAGCACTCCTTCAGTTTCTCTTCTCCTCCACGGATCACTGTTTTCATCTTTCGCTTTTATCTTGACATCACTGACCCGGGTATCCTCTTCTTCTGGAATTGGGTTGTACCAAATGTTGGTGTCATTTCTGACCGTGTGTCTGTTTTCCGTAAAACATGCCATGTAGTTCTCCTCTGGAACCTGGGCTTTTCCAGAGGACAGGACCCAGGCTCGGCTGCTCCTTTCCAGGTGCTGGAGGTACACCCCCTGTCCTGAAAGCTTAGTTACACCTGCAGAGGGATAGAACTCTACTGCCGGAGGCTTTAATAACTCTGGCAGACCAGTGTCAGTCCGATCAGGTTCCCTGAATCCCTTAGAGTTGCTAAACTCTTGATCAATGTTCTTCCATCCCCCATCATACTCATTCTCTGTGAGAGTCCTTTGACTCCAGGCCTGTGTTGAAGCCTGGATCTTGCATGACCTACTCTCCCGCTGTAAACTAGAAAAGTGATCCTGATCCCGAGATGGAAAGGACAATTTGGCCCAGTTCTGTTTTTTGGAAACAGTGTTTTGTGTGTGTCTCATGAAGTCTTCATTAGAAAGGTCCATCTCCGTTACTGAGGATGATGAGGAGCTGTGAATAAGGTCTGCTTTCTTTGCTCCATCTGAAAAACATGAAACCAACAGTTTACAGATTAGCATTGGATTATAAAGGAAACGGATTTATGCCATGATAACCAAAATGTGAAACTACTAAACTGATGTAACATTTAAAACCACATGATGTTTTACAAAAGCAATAAACCCCAGTATAAAAAAAACCTGATAGCACACAAGGCAGTTGTAGGCTCCTTGTGGTTAAGGAACCAGCCTTGGGACCTGGAGGTCCCAGGTTCAATTCTAAAAACCCTAATTGCTAGCTGGGCGCCTGTACCGGGCTGCCCATTGCTCCAGGTACATGTGCACACTTCTCTAAGTGTGTGTAAGTTCCACTGCAAAGACCGCAATATGTATTTTTATTCATATCCAAATGTACAGGTAAAGTTTTGCAATTTAAGTAATTTAAAAAAAGAAAACTTTTTCAAGACCAAAATAACTTTGTTTAGAATTTGCGAGCATATACTTACACTTCACATACAGATTTTGGGACATGGCTTTATACATTGGTTACCCCTTTTGTCATTTATTACAGCTTCTACTATTTTATAAAGGTTATAAAGAACTTTAGTCTATTACCAATGTTGGAAAAGTGGATCTTTCTGTTAATTTATATTATTATATATATATGTAAATAAAATACATAATATATACTGCTTAAAAAAAATGAATATTTTTCAATGAATAAAATATTTCAGTTGAAAATCTTTATTTACTAGATAGTGAAATGCATGTGTTAAGAACAAAATATCCTCAAAATTGTCAAAATGTAAATCAAAATTTTATCCCATGGGGGTCTGAATTTGGAATCATACTAAAAATCAAAGTGGAAAATCAAATGACAGGCTGATCCAACTTCAGTGGAAATTGAGGCGGTGGATGTTCTCTCCTACAGCCCCCTCCATGTCTCCTGGTGTACTGACCTGTCTCTTGGTATCTGCTCCATGCTCTGGACACTGTCCTGACAGAGACAGCACCAAACCAATGTGCCATCCTGAATAAGATGCACTACCTGAGCAACATGTGTGGGTTGTAGACACCGCCTCATGCTACCACTATGGTGAGAGAACT
>JAOUQT010308061.1:0-26345 GCA_025769995.1 Xyliphius kryptos | reverse complement strand
GGGGGGGCGGAGCATGGCACATGGACGGCTCTTTCACAGCACAATTGGTAACATACTGGTCAGTGTCAAAAATATGTCCTGAGAACAACCATAAAATAGGACAGATTTATATTACACTTGGAAGAGGACATGATTAAATAGGACTCATATTTATTATTTCATTATTTTCCGCTTAATACTCTACGAGGGTGGGGGGTGTTCCCCGTGCCCATCCAGGGGAGAACATTTCGGGCGCTGGGCACATACACCCAGGACAGGGCACCAATCTATCTCTGCTCGGACTCACGTTTAGTAATAAGAATTTAAACGTTGTTGTTTTTATAAATGCGGTAATTTTAAGAATAATTGGATTTATAATATTCTACAAACTGAAGCTAAGCAGTTTGGGCTTTTTAATAACTGCGGCCGAACAAAGTGTAGTATTGGGCTGGTTCTTTTTCACTAACGCACATCTGGCCTGTTTGAAGGGCCTTTAGTGGCTGGAAAGGAATGCACAGACTCTTAGCTCCCATTGAGGGTGCACCAGGCTCCAGGTCCTGATCCCTGCAGGCAGGCAAAAAACGAACTGGTCAATACAAAGAAGACAAGATGCTGTACATTCTGTGTGATTTGACACATTGTGGTAACATGGTACAAACATATGTTAAGCTTGACTTTAAAATAACAGTACTAAATTTCCTTACTTGGCTGTGGTCTTTTTAATCCAGTCCTCACACTCAATGCCACCACAGAATGGAATCTGGACAATCTGTAAATAAATAATAAAATATATATAGCTTGTGGTTTTGCACTGCTCAGGCTGATTCACAGCTCTAATGCACCAATAATAAATAAAGCTTAGAGATTGTTGGGTAAAATTGCACACCTTTCCTTGGTCCAGCTCTTTCTGGAACTGCTCCATTGTGTCTACAGCTACCATGTGTGTTTTCAAATCAGCAGAAGCCCTAAAAAAAAAAAAAAAAAAAAAAAGAAAAAAAATCACTGTAAATATAGAGTGTAATGCATGATAAATATGTTCTAATGACTAACAATATTAGTGTATGACCGTTCATAGAGGTTGCTCTGGATCTCCTCCAGCAGATTTTTTATTTTCTTCTCGACCTCACCATCCGGAATGACTATCTTTTCTCCTGTGTCTCGTCTTACTGCCACACACTGGCCCTGCTTCATATCCTTAGGGCCGACCTCCAAACGAATTGGCACACCCTAGCAAAATAACAAATGCCAAACGTATAATAGTCCAGACATAATTCAAATCTTCATTGTCAGCTTTGGAGTAAACGGTACCTTCAGCTCCCAGTGGTTAAATTTCCAGCCAGGTGAATAGTTGTCCCGAAGATCAGACTTTACTCTGATTTCAGCTGTTTGCAGCCTGCAGAGATACTTACAGCATTGAGCCAACAGCAAGTCTTTCTCGGTCTCAGGCAGGGAGGCAGTAATACCACAGGGAATAATGATCACCTAAGAAGAAATTTTTTTTAAAAAAGGCTGGATTTCAGGGATACTAACAGCCAGTCAGCTTTAAATCATTAAAATAGTTTAATGTTAAAGTAAAATGTTTATAGCGACACAAATTTCAACAAGCTTAAAATTTAAAATATCTGCAAAACATCACGTCACAAAACATTTAAGTCAGAAACAAATTACTTGAATATATATAGAAATATTATAGAAATTTAATAAAAAAAATAAATGTTCAGCTTTTAAATTATGTGTAAAATCAGTTACCTGCAAACAAGCTACTCTAGGTGGCAGCACCATGCCCATATTGTCTCCATGCACCATGGTTAGGACACCAATGGTGCGTGTGGTAATTCCCCATGAGTTCTGATAGGCCAACTGCTTCTCACCAGGCTTTTTAGGATCCTCAAACACAATTTCAAACATCCTGGAGAAATTTTGACCCAAATGATGCGATGTGGCACCCTGAAAGAGAAGTGGGAGAAAAATTTACATTAGAATTGACATTTTAACCACAGACATGCAATTCGTGAACCATTGTCAAATGGGATTTGCCGCAGTTTGGAGGCCTAACTAAATTTTGTGAATCTTTTTATTTAACCAGGCCAGGAAAATGTGTGCAATTTTGCAGGCATGAAACAGATTTCACAAAGTCTGATGTGTTAGTACTGACCTGAATAGCTCGGCCACTTGCTGAGATAAAAGCTTCCACAGTTGTGGTGTAGTCTCCACCAGCAAATTTCTCCTTCTCAGTTTTCCTTCCTTTAACCACTGGGATGGCCATAAGCTCCTCATAAACTCTAGCATACAGGTCCAGGATTTGAAGCACCTTTTCACACATGTTTATTAAATAAGGATGTATGCGCAAATCACTGCATTTCTAACTGTAGATGGTTTATCAGTTACCAACCTCCTCCGTAGCCTCTTCTTTAGTGGCAAAAGCTGTGTGCCCCTCCTGCCATAGGAACTCTCTGGTCCTGAGGAAAGGCTGAGGGTGTTTGAACTCCCACCGCTAAAATATAATTAATTTGCAGTGAGCCACCACCAAGTGCACAGCAATGAACAAGAATGAATTAGAAATGTTTAAATGATTAAATTACATGCTTAATAGTTTTTCTCATATAAATGTTGCAACTTACCACAACATTGCACCACTGGTTTAGTTTAATTGGCAGGTCTCGGTGTGACTGTACCCATTTAGCATAGGCAGGGTACATTACTGAAAGATCCAACACACAGTTACTCTCCATACTTCATATAAAGCGTTACCGAATCATGTACCTGTACTGGTGAGCCTAACCTGTTTCACTGGTGGGACGCACAGCGATGGGCTCTGCAAGCTCGGTCTTTCCCGATCTTGTAACCCATGCTACCTACCAACAGAATGGGAGGTTAAGTTTTGCTCTTATACGATCAAAGGCAAGCCAACTAAATCGCTATAGTTACCTCAGGGGCAAAGTCTGCGATGTGAGTCTTTTCTTTCTCCAAAGCAGCTTGTGAGACGAACATGGGAAAGTAGCAATTCTCCACCCCCAGCTTCTTGATCTCTCGGTCAAAAAACTCTTTGATGCTTTCCCAGATAGCAAACGCCCATGGTCTAAGCACGTAACAGCCACTGACATCATAATACTCAATCATCTCAGCCTTGGTAATCACCTGAAGAAACAACCAAATCCATACCAGACTATTACAAAGTAACAACAAATTGGAATACTGGTTTCTCTGATCACGTTACAATACCTGTGAGTACCAGTCCGCCAGATTTTCTTCTTTTTTTGCTTCAAGTCCCAACCTAAAGTAAAGAAAAAAGACGACTTGTTTTAGTTTATACACTTACATTTGATTCTGTGATAAAAAGGAAAAAAAACCCAGCCATGTCAATAAAAAGTAAATACCAATATCATTTGATTTTACATGAAATGATGTTTTTGTGGCCTGTGTGTGTGTGTGTGTGGGGGGGGGGTTGGGTTCCCCATGCCCATCCAGGGGAGAAGACTATACAGGGCAATTTAGAGCATTCAATTTACCTTCATGTTTTTGGAATGTGGGAGGAAACCGGAGAACCCGGAGGAAACCAACGTGGACACAGGGAGAACATGCAAATTACACCCAGATAGGGATTCGAACCGTGCCGCCCTGCTGTGTAGTTTTGACAGTAAAATTGTCAAAAAAAATAAATAAATTGTGAAGTCACTGGTTAAATTGATAAACCGAAACTAACAATTACTTAATTATAGCTTCTTCAATTTAAATATGACACTTTACTGTGTAAAAATAAGGCTTTTAAAAAATGCATTTTTTTTCCGGAAAGCTGACAGTTAACTTTAATTATTTGATATTTTAATCAAATACACTTAATTTCTGAGGACCCGAACCTTAACAGCAAGGATCTCTGAGCTTTTATCTTCGCCGGGATCAGTGGGATTTTTCACAATACTTATTAAAAAGTAATACTACATATTAAAGGAAGTAAATATAATGAACCCATTATGACATATCTACATTACTATTATAGGCCACTGTTGGACTAAACACAAAATTACTTAAGTTTACAATGTTTCTTTACACATTTAAACCCAGTATGATATATTTGTGAGCTGATGTGCAGTTTGAAGTGGCCTACTTGGCAGTAAAATTGTTTTAAACTTTTTGCACAACCCATAACAGAACTACTGCAAATAAATGCTGTAATTTACATTACAGAGGAATCTGTGATATAAAATAACTGCAAAACAGGCTTGTAATCTATATGTGTTAAGCCAGTCTTAATTTTGCTTAGTGATTAGTCTTAAGCAGATCAGACCTCTTGTTAACACCAAGTAATAACTAAATGTGTTTTTATTCCTTTATCTTGTTTTGTACGTTGATATTGCCCTGCTATGTAATTAGACTGTATAGTGTATTTTATTGGTAAATTATTACCTTGAGTTTTATATTCAGGAAATAAACATTGCACACAAGGGAATTTGTCTTCCACATTTAAACCATCCATTCAACAGTGTCTTTCCCAAGGGCACTTCAGCCCAGGGACCTTAAGGACGAAAGACTAATTCTTTAACTACAAAACCCCACATTTAGAACAGCATCGTACTGTTTTCACACCACATAAGGTCAAGGTGGCAGAGGTGGGAAGGTAAATTGTGATGTGACCAGCCAGGGCTTTAGAAAGTTTAAAGCACCTTATTTATGTTTATGTTCTCAAACACAGCACACAAGCTGAATGTGTGTTTGGTAGTCCCGCCAAAACTGGTTATAACCTTCGCTATGAAACCTCAATTCACTACTAAAGTCAACATAAAAACAATGTGATGCCTCTGTTGATGTAACCAGCTGCAAGTATATCCAATACCTTGTTTGTTTCTTCGGTCCCTGACCCTCCCCTGCTCCGCCAGCACTACTCTCTTGGCCCTGATGAGACTTGTCTCCACCCTTCTGAGGTTTACGACTGCCTCCACCCTGTTTCTCAGATGCATTCTCACGCTGTTTGCGGTTCTTGTCCTCTAATCCTGTATTTCCCGTCACCCCAGGAGTGCTTTTGGGTTTGTACTCCTCTCCAGTGAGAGCTTTATATTGGCCTTTCAATTCCAGTAATGTCTTTACTGCCATGTCCACTTGCTCCTATACAAAGATAGAATTAAAGGGAGAGAAACATTTTTTAATTGTAATTAAACGTTATCTAATAGTAGAGTATAAAGTTTGTGAATCACTGTATGTGACAGTTTAGTCAGCTCCCTAACATGTTAAGTTAAAAGTAACAGACTATTTGGTTTAAAAAAAAAAAAACCAAACCAAAAAAAAAAAAAAAAAAAAAAAAAAAAAAAACCACACAGCAAACGTAATACCACTGAAGGTCATAATAATTAAGTTGCATGTCTAAATTGAATCTAGCAGCCCCATGAAACTCCAGTTGTAGTTGCCTAAAAATAAAGCTTAAATTAAAACTAAGAATCTAAATGAGCACACTCATCATGTCAAGCATTCTGACTAAGCTGTAGAGACTGTGAGAGATGGTTACAACAGAATAACTGAAGGTGATGCACATTTTGATACACATAGGCCACCCTTGATATTAAAGATATCTATGTAATAGATGTAATAATAAAAAAAATACAATATCCAATTACCAATAACATGCTGAAGAACTCATTTATGAAACTTATTTGTGCTATTAGTTGTAAGTATACATATTTTAAGAATTTTTTATCCCTATACATGTTAAGTGTAAAATGGAGTGCAATTACCTTTGGGGCCTTTTCAGCTTTAAGCTTTCTCACTTGCTCTCCCTGCTGAGAAACCTGAAGGTACAGTGCTTGGGCCTGAGGGGAGCAGCTGGACTGAGGAGGTGGAGGGTTGGCATGTGATACAGAAGATGTAGTGCTGGGAGTCACACCTGGTTTATAATCATTTCCTGTCTTCTTCTTATACTCAGCCTTCAGATCCAGTAGCTGTTTCACAGCTGCATCAACCTGGTCCTATAATAACATTTACACAGAAAATGCATGAGGCACGAAGTTTATGCTAGAACAATATAGCTCATATCTCATTAATTAAACAAGCTGGGTTTTAACTTGATGTGCAATAAACAGCCACAAAGCAACAGGCACATTCACTAAATATGGGTAATAAAACATTAATTTAGACAATTTTAATGCTAAATAGCCACCACAAAGCCTTGAAATAATTAATAAATAGAAGTAAATGCTTTTATATATTCTACTCACAGATAGATGATTAAAGTTACTGAAGTAGTTAATTTTTGGAGTTGATTGTAAAACTAAAGAATTTGTGTGTATTTAGGAATTTTCATAAAAGCGTGAATTACAAATCATGATATGATGATTATTATAATCTGTTTTAATAATTTGTACAACTACCAATAATTGTAAACACTACAGTAGCAATAAAATAATAATAAAAAAAAATTTTTTTTTTTAGGATATTGCTTAATCCTCCATGAGGGTCACGGGGGGTTACCCATGCCCATCCAGGGGAGAACGTCTTGGGTGTTCGGCAAATACACCCAGGACAGGGTGCCAATCCATTGCTAGGCGCACACTCCCTCACATGCACACAAACTATAGGGGCAATTTTGAGCATTTAATCGACCTTAAATCCATGTTTTAGGACTGTGGATGGAAACAGGAGAACCCTGTGAAAACCCACGCAGAAATAGGGGAGAAAACCCAGATTGTGATTGGAACCAGGAATCCCCAGCGCTGAGAGGTGAACGTGCTAACCACTAAGCCACTGTGCCAGCCTAACTAGATATTGTGTTTAAGAAAATTTAATATCAGTGTCTGTTTTTAAAGTGTTTGGTGCATGTTCTTTGCAACTGATGAACATAATGAGTACAATTTATGTTTTTTGGTAGCAACCTGAATATAATAACTTTTTAGTTAAGTACTTAATAAGTCATAGTAGTCACACCTTTGAAGCTTTTTCTGTTTTCAGTTTTCTGACAACCTCTCCCTGTTCTGCCACTCGTGCATAGATGTCAGCAGGGGAAGTGTTAGATGCAGGTTGTGTAGGAGTTGAAGCTGGACCTGAAGCTGGGGGACACATTCCTGGTTTGTACTCCTGACCGGTAATTTGCTTAAACTCAGCTTTGAGAGCCAGTAGTTCTTTCACAGCGGCATCGATTTGTTCCTATACAATGAAGAAAGAAAAAAAAGAGAAAATCAAACAATTATGAGAAATGCAGCATTTTCTCAGCCTGAGCTTGTTATATTCTTCTGCAAACTTTATAACTTTAATTAAGACAAACAAAACTTTAATTATAGACACCAAACAAAACTTCCACTTTACCTAAATATAAGTATCCACTGCTGACAATAGCACTAACCATAACCACTCTTGCTCATTAATGCCAGGTGTTGCTGCTCAAACCACGATAAGGTAGTAAGACATATCGAGCCGCTTCGTGGTGATTGTAAAAAATATAATAAACCTCCACAGGGTCCTGATTAGTGATTATGTCAAGGCAATTAAATTAACGATGTGGATATGTATAGGAAACGCACCACCTTATTTATAAAATTTACAATTTGCCACTCACAGCGAATTACACAAAAAAAGAGGGTACAGTGGCATGTTTATGACTGTCAAAAAATGATAATTAAAAAAAAATTAAATACTGAAGCACCTAAATTTACATTTTTAGCCAGAGAGAGAGGGGAGAAAAAAAAAAAAAAAAAAAAAAAAAAAAAAAAAAAAAAACAGGCCAAAGATGTAAAAACGAACACATATTTTTTGTGTTTCAATAAGCTTCAAAGTCTTTTTACTTTTCACTGCATACAAAACATATCTTAATGCAGCCTCACAATAAACATGTTGGCTGATTTTTTGAAGAGCGTGTTTGTGCATTGCGCTACGTTAATGAACATGCGGGCATATGCAACTGATTGGGTCACAATTCACCTTCTTTTGCTTAGTAAAACAGCACAAAAAAATGGAAAATAAGTGGTGTATAGAGTACACAAAGTGTGGCATCCTAACTTACAAGCCTCTCCACTAACATCATCCAATGTGTTTAGGCCTGGTTCACTTAACCACTAAATAGTTATATTTTACTCCATGTGCTGCTCCGGTCTTCTGTGGTTTTGTAAAACGAATAAATTTGCCAGAAGAAATAAACCACACAAATGTGAGCTTTAAGGCATTTTGTTATATAACCTCATTAAATATTTCAAAACATAGGGGCGAATAACATTAAATATGTGGTCTAAAACAATATTGTTTTATGCATTTAGACATTGTGTTTAAAAAAATTATTATTAAGTTTTTAATAGCTTAAGTGTTGTGTGCATGTTCTTTTAGTTAAATATTGAAGAGTTCATAGAAGGAGTCACACCTTTGAAGCTTTTTCTGTTTTCAGTTTTCTGACAACCTCTCCTTTTTCTGCCACTCGTGCATAGATGTCAGCAGGGGAAGTGTTAGATGCAGGTTGTGTAGGAGTCGGATCTGGACCTGAAGCTGGGGGACACATTCCTGGTTTGTACTCCTGACCGGTAATTTGCTTAAACTCAGCTTTGAAAGCCAGTAGTTCTTTCACAGCGGCATCGATTTGTTCCTATACAATGAAGAACAAAAAAGAGAAAATCAAACAATTATGAAAAATGCTGATAAACTTTTACAAATGAAGTAAAAACAAGAGTGTGAATTAGTATTGCATTTGAATTTATATAATAGCAGCATTTTCTCAGCCTGAGATTATGATATTCTTTTATGAAATCTATTATGAAAAAAATTCTAAAAATGTTGGTACACTTCAAACAATGTAGAAAAAAATGAAGTGTTATTTATTATTGCATTTCGATTTTTTTAATACCAGCCCACTCTCAGCATGGACTTTTGATGAAGTTTCCTGCAAGGCTTCACACAACCCGTTGCTTTTTTGTGGAGTTGTTTTATTTTATGAAAATTGAAAAAAATATATTATAAAAACACCATACAAAACAACACCTAAACATAAGTTTCCCCTGTGCACAATAGCACTAACCACTATTTCTCAAACAGTTAAGTTAAAAAATTTACTTATCCGACCACAGCACAATTTTCTATTTTACTTTTTCATTTATTTATGGCTTACTGCCTTAAGAGCGTCAGGTTCCATTTCTTGATTCAGTTTTAATCAGAATCAGAAATACTTTATTAATCTCAGACGGAAACTGTGAAAGTGAAATGATTACTTTCAGACAGAAGAAAAGACTTTGTTAATTAGTATGTGTAGAGAGGGTTGTGTAATGTAAAAATAAAAAATATGTATCATAAATATAAAGATTAGAAAAGAAATGCAAAAAAATACATGAACAGGAACAACTGTAATTACATAATCTAATTTAAAGTACAATGACTTATGAGGTAATTTAAAGACCATGGTGCTACATTTATTAAAGTATATCTGATTCTATGCAATATTTAAGGATTACTTCTTGCTACCAATTTACTTGCTCACTATGAAATATGTGAAAATGGCGCGATTACAACATAGAATCCAGATAGTAAACAAATCTTTTTCTTGCACTATTGATGGCAAAATAAACAAAACACCAGCTCACCTTTTATTTAATTTAATTGTATTGATGTATAAAGAAATAAATAGCATTGAGATTAAAATACCAAGAAGATAAATACAGACCTTGGGTGCTTTTTCAGTCTTTAATTTCCGTACCACTTCTCCTTGCTCAGCCACGCGAGTATAAGGACAGGATGAAGATTGGCTCTGGTTATTGACTGTAGGAGCAACCGACTCGTTGTTCACCTGAGGGCATTCACCACAAGAAAAAAAACTAAATACAACAGAAATGTGTTTAAAAAATAATTAATAAAAAAATTATTAAGTAAGGGGAATGTACAGGCTTAGCGTTTGTCTGTTCTTTGTTCTTGTCCTTGGAGCCAGAAGTGGGCATCTCCTTGGTGTGGCCATCTGGAATGTACAACAGGACACAGGGACTTTCCTTACAGCTGTGTGGACTTAAAAAAAAAAAAATTATATAGTATTTAGAACATTCATTAAACCATAACATTTTATCATTAACACATTAAAAAATAGTCCGTTTTTCACCAAGACGATTTATGATCTTAAAAAAATGTATTTTTTTTTCCTCACACAGGTGAGTATATTAACCTGATTGGTTCATATGGCTGGTCACAAATAAAGAATCCTCTTCTTTGTAGCTGTATGATGTCGCCCTTCTTCAAATCTCTCAGACATGGGTCTCCCAACATCAACTCTTCTATCTACAATGGGAAAAGGAAACAACAAAACTTTCATGAAATAATGATGGAATACTTACAAATAAACCAAGGAAATTGCTGTAAAAATTATGGCAAAGTTTATAATTCATGGTTGCATAGTTCGAAAAAAGACCACCATGTAATCCACTGGGAGTATTTAGCTAATTAAATGAGCCATACATAAGATTTGGTCCTCGAAGTGACATGACCTGGTAAATTTACCATCACTGGCCCCAGTCTAATCTGATCCACCCTCATTTAAATTACTCAGGCAGAGGTAGTAACATTTTGTCCACACACAATTCCCTTTAAATGTATTGAGGCCAGTATTAGGTTTTGCTGTATAGTAGTAATGTTTGAGTTTCAATGATAAAGTCGTTTTACAGTATAGAACACTTGATGGCATTTTGCTTGTTTGCAATCAAGAAGCAGTTACTTGTTCCAACAATTGTAATAGTCTATAAACTACATGGTTTAAAATGTAATATCCTTTATGATCGTACTTGTAATATAATAATAAATGTAATACAAGCATGTGATATTAAGCGCATTTATGAATCATTAAGTTTGGCATTTTTGCACCAGGGTAGCATACAAAGTCTGGTTCCAAAACACTTAAATTATAACTATTTTTTCATTGTTTTAACATTTCCATTAATTTATTAGCATGTACAAGAACAGTTAAATAAATTATTAACTTGAAAAGAAAACCCAACCAGAAAGTAAACAATAATTATTTGTGGAAATATCGCTACAACTTCAGGTGCTCTTTAAAAAACAAACCAAAAAGTATTATGTGAACCCCTGTATTTAGACATGTTTAGACACTGCCATGGTACCCTACCGCACAGACCACTCATTTAAACTTTACCCACAGCTTTATGTATACTGCATATATGCCATATATACCACACTGACATAAGGTTTGAGAGTCTGCTACCCATCAGCAGCCATGCCTCCCCATGCCATCACTGATCCATCAGTATTATGCAAGGCAGCATATATGATGAGTGAGAGCATGCACTGATCTGAAATACTAATGCAGACTAGTCAGTTTAGAATTTTCTCTGAAAAACGAAAACTGAGCAGTACTTTGTTTGTGCGCAGATCTCACCTCTGGATAAAAGCTCTTTATGCTATCCTTATAAAGTTTATTTCTGAAGGTTTGAACAGACATGCATACCACATGCTGCTCAAGGTTATTCTTTTAGAGCTCTTGTAGATACCAGTTCTGCTGCGAGGTTAATGTTTTTATACAGCCCTGTTTGTGTAATGCTCTGTATCCTGGTATATCCTGGTAGCCCCTTGCCATAATTCTTATGATATTCAGTAGTAACATTGGCACTAGCAAATTACAAAGCTAAATAAAAAAAAAAAAGTCTGTAATGGTAAAAGTACAAACTCTATCTATATGGTAAGTGAACAAAATAGTTAATGGTGCAAAAAGGCAGTGTGTCAAAATTTCACCCACTGGCAGACACATCAATCACAAGCTAAAGGGGAAAAAAGTGATCTAGCTATTGGTTTATGATTAAAAAAAAAAAAAAACTAAAATCAATTGCCATTAATGTGTTATGCAGTATTCTCCATTCGTATTATCTCTAATAAAGAAATAGAATTACATTGTATTTGAGTAATTACCATTTTCTACCCATTGACTGTATATTATGAACCCACATTTACATGGTCAATAAACATAAAAAATAAATTTGATTTTCAAGTCTAATTTGAGACTTTGGAGGTATTAACTGGGGATATTTTCTACAGGGTGGCAAAAAATATTTTAATTCCATTAATTTAAACATACCTTGCTGTTTTTATTGATGTAGTCCTTGAAGTTGTCATCTTTTCCTAGAACAGGTTTTGTAATAAGGTGTTGGTAGGTGATGCACACAGTTGGAGTGAGGGGAGCCTTGGGGGTGTCAGCAAGCCAGGTTATCTTTGTGGTCTTCCTATAGTCAGTGTTCTCTAGGTTAAGACGCCCCTCTAGAGAGGAGATGACACCACTGCTGTCCCTGTAAAGTTCAACAAGTGGGGAAAAAAAATTAATGGAACAAATTTATTATATTTGCATTAAACAACCCATGCAATGAATGAAACAAATAGTGATACATAACCTTAATGTAGAAATCTGTCAAGACTTTAATTTTTTTAAATTAGTTTTAATGCATGGCATTATTCTAAACAGCCGATTACAAACCAAATCAATAATATAACTTACAGTGAAGATTGGGTGGGTTTGGTGGTAAAGAATTTGATTAATCCACACAATTGAATGAACTAGATTAGAGATGGTGAGCCAGGCCTTTCAATCTAGCACCAGTGGCTGACCACAAAAATACAAATGGTGATAAAAAATCTGTTTCTGCAGTGTGAAACCCACCTGTGTTTGAGAACCTGTGCATGACCCTGCTAATGATAATGACCAGATTCGTCATGCTGTTGCTCTTTAAATGCTTAGCACATGTCTGAATGTCTAGAGTCTTGAGTTTATTGAAAACACACTCATCTTGGGTATTATAAGCATTATAACGAGCAGTTGCA
Organism: Xyliphius kryptos; assembly: GCA_025769995.1. Taxonomy (NCBI): domain Eukaryota; kingdom Metazoa; phylum Chordata; class Actinopteri; order Siluriformes; family Aspredinidae; genus Xyliphius; species Xyliphius kryptos. The sequence goes on along the minus strand of JAOUQT010308061.1, from coordinate 13,604 downwards.
AAATAATTAACTAAATAAAATAAAACATACTTGTGAATTTTAGTAATGATGACGTTGCCCCAGTTGATAAAGGTGACCGTCTCTCCCACACTGAATGTCTCAGCATCAGCCCCTTCTACAAAGACCTTTGGGCTGTACCACACCGGCTTCATGCCTACATCAGCATTCTACATCACAGAGCATACAAGCTTAGTTTGACTGAAAGTTTGAGACAGTTTCATCTTTTAGTTTTAAATGACAACAGGGACCAACAACAAGAATCATTAAAACAGGGCATTTCAGAAATGTACCTTGGGATGTTTGGCAACATCCTTCACTTCCTCCTTTGCTTCAGCTATGAAGATGGGCACAACCTGTGAGTTTGACAGGGCAGTGTATCTGGGAGCCACTGGATCAATGATCTATGAAAATAAAAAAAAAAAGAAAGTCATCAGACTAAGACCAATAAGAAAATGGAAAAAATGGGAGATTTAACATGGCACTGCAAAACCTATGCTAACTAATGCTACGGAACATATTAGATACTGTGGATGTAAATATACGGCAAAACCAATAGTCAAGTAAAGTTAACATATTTTGGATCTTTTAAAAATACAAATCTAATTTTAAAAAGGAACATACAAACAGTTCATGTGAGCAGGTCTTAAAATGTTAAAACGGGGCTTATGGGTACAATTATATTCAAACATAAACTTTAATAGATGGGTGCAATTAGGTGTCAAAAAACAGAATATTGGTAATCTGCCAGAAGCTGTGTTTGTTTGGGGAGGGGAGGTGAAAACAGACATAAAAATAAGCAAAAGCACATGAGAAATGCGAATCGGGGCAGTAGTGGTAGAGCTCATCACAGAAAACAGCTGTAACATGCAGATCAGTGCCAAAATGTTCACAGTGGCTCACTGAAAATTTGCCCTCTGTAAAGAATGGATTAAGGGCATTTATAAAGATGAGAGTAATAAGCAATCCATTCTAAATACTAATGAGAAGAACAAGCGCAGATAGTGCACAAGGAGGAATAGGAGGAGGAGTACCTTTTTACAGCTAACTGGCAGCTTGGAAATAGAAAAGTAAGATGCACTTTAAAGCAGAACATGGGACATTGAGTTTACGAAGTCAGACAGCTCAGGTCAGGACTGATTAGACAAAATGGGAATGCTTTGAAATGCTTTTTTAGGGGAAAAAACTAAAGAATGTCCAACAAAGAAATAATTTATTGAAACAATCCTCTTCTGGTCAAGATGTCCAACAGCATGTTTCAGAGTTAACTGCGAGTAGGTAAACTGTTATAGCTCACAACATGCTCTGGATGTAAAATGAGATGCAGATGATGCAGAACAGACCGTTTTTTCCTGTTTAAGTCAGGTATTGTTAAAGGGTGATTTTGCCAAGTTATACACTTTATACTAAACTACATAAAAAAAAATCATATTTTTTTTAAACAGCAGCTGCCACAACAATACTCCTACAACAAAATGCTGATAGAATGGGGATTTTAAGAAGGTACAAATAGAGCTGCACCTACTTAAAGGGAGCAAACAGAGCTGATGAAAGAAAACAATACCAAATAACTGAGAAAATGGACTGAAAAAAAAAAACAAACAAAAAAAAAAACAAACAAAAAAAAAAACAAAAAGGCACATGAGCAGTCACACAATAATGAGTCATGAGGGTCTAAAGCTAGAGAAATTTTTTTTTTCCTCACACACTGTCAACTGGTTAATGTAAACATTTTATAAATGTTTATATTGATTACTATGACTGCTTTCTGTCCACATTTTTTGTTTGCAGTAAAAAAAAAAAAAAAGAAAGCGATTGCTCTTAAGTTTACACAAAACAATTCTTAAATCTAGGTGTGCCTTCCTTTTTTCACCAATTTATTGAATGATTTCCCCTTTTTTGGGGAAGCACATTCAAAGGGGTGTAGATGAAACCATTTTAAGACTTTAGACTTAATGCTAATGTCAAACTGATAAAAATCCACTAAAAGTTCAAGTAAGCATGGTTCTTGATAGTTGTCAAAATAATTCTTAGCAGATGTTCCAGGCTGTTTAGGAAAACAACAGGTTAAAAAGGCATATGGGCTACAAACTGCCTTAGGGTAATTATAGTCAGTGAATCCAGTAATGAATTTCATTATCAAGAAACCTATACTATAGACAATATGTTATTAAAACAAATCAAAACATTCACTATAATATTATTGCATGTTTGCTTATGTGCAGAAAACTTAACTATATTCCTTTTCTCATCATGAACATTTTATGAAAAATGCAAGATTGAAATTAGTTTACCAATGTTCATTTTATGGTTTATATATAAATAAATAATCAACATAAGTGTAAGGTTGATGGAAAAAAAGCACACTAACAATTGTCAATCCAAAGAACTGGAATGAAATGGCAATGAGCCTACTTTAAATTAAATGGACAAAAAAAATATATGGTCATACAGTATGTGCTAAATAGTAGAGATGCTCTTAGAAACAAGGTGGTGTGTGTGTAATAAAGAGGGCAATATGATGGCATGCATACAAATATAAACACATTTATTTTAGAATATGTGAAAATAAAAAAAAATTGTATCTGAACAGAACTGCCTGTCTCATGTCACTGGTAAAACATCCACTCTCTATCTAGCAATCATCTCTAGCCAGTATTATCCTCACATGACTTTTTAAAAAATGCGTAGCTCACTCATTTATCATCAAAATGAGTAAAGCAAAGGAAAAACAGTCCACTGGCTTAGTGATGAAATACTTAAAGTCTAAAAACCTATTATAACCCTAAAAGTAAGTAAAGTTTCAATTAAATTTAAGTACATTTCTTAGACAGAAGTTGGACATGAAGCAATCTATTTTTTCCCTCCAGATTAAACATCATCACAGTCCTATCCTGCTTTATGTTTGCACATATCTACCCTGTAAGATCCAACTGACTTGATTACTGCAAAGTTTGCAGTTAACTTTAAGTATTCAAAGAGCAAGTTGCAATTTTGTGTCAAACATTGTTTGGAACTTACATTTTTGGTTTCTTTCTTTTTTTGTCAGACTAGTAATACTTGTACATTTTGTGTGTAAAAGGCTCACATCCTCTTCACCCAGACATTAAGAGATAAATGGCATCAGCATTTTTATATGAAAGGATGTCACAGCCTTTTTATTCAGACCTCAGGAGAGTACTTACCTTTTTATTGAATGACCAGATTTTATCCCACTCCATGTTGACCACAGATCTCGATCCACCCTGCAAGGACAGGCAGCATGAATAATTATTACTAAGGCACGTCAACAGACACGGTCTACAATTTCAAAGATGTTTAAATACCTGGGCAGCAATAAATTGTTTGAGCCCTTCAACAGTCATCCCTCGTCGCAGGATGCCTCTGACTGTGGGAAACCGTGGATCATCCCTGATGAAGAAAAGTACAGATTTTGTTAGGGGGGAAAAAACCCAACACGATTTTATGACTGCACCTACGGGCTCCAAAAAAATTGCTTATGGAAAGCTTACCAGCCATCAACATAGCCCTGGTCCACAAACCAGGTAAGCTTCCTCTTAGAAAGTAGGGTGTTGTTAAGATTAAGGCGAGCATATTCCCAGATGTAGGGCTTTCTCAAGCGTAAGGCTTCAATCACCCAGTAGAACTGTTCATCTCGATCATGGTACTCAGTTGTGCGGAGCGCATGAGTCACACCTTCAAAGCTGTCTACGATGGGGCATGCAAAGTCATATGTGGGGTACACCCTAATAAAAACAGAAAATACATATAAACATATGGGTTTAAAAACTAATGTTTACAATAATACAGGAAAACAGGATTTTGCAGAAAAAAATATTGCCAAATTAGAAAATAATTATATACTAACTTAAAGCAGTACTTAAAAGGTCTACATGTAAATTCATATGAATCCATTAAGAATTTTTTTCCAAACTTTACCAGTCATAGAAATTATCTAGAGTAATGTATACATGAGAGGAAATGCAATTAAAAGGCAAACTGTGGACAGTTTAATCTTAAAAGACAAGATTTTCCAAACAAATAATTTATTTTACAATTTAATTTTGCTTAATGGTATTAAACTATTTTGATCAGACAGGACAATAATAACTTTGATTTCATAATGCCATTGCAAGGTTACCAAAAATTAAATTGCATAACTTCTATTAATGGCTTAAATAAATAATAAAATAATTGGGGAAAAAATGTTTGCCCTATAGCACAAAGCTGTAATGTTAAAGTGACAACTGAAAAAAGGCTTGCTGAATTTATTGGTCAGACAATTTTGTTAAGCATATTTGGCGTGATAAGTGCATAGTACCAATTGGCATGATAAGTGCATAGTACCAAGATAAGTGCATAGTACCAAAAGAAAGGCATACAAGTGGGAGAATATGGGGCTGAATGCAAAAGGTATTGGATGTAGATTAGGACGTAACAAATCAATGGGTGACAACGTGATACCTAGTGATGAAGCTTAGACAAAAAGGAGTAATACAATATAATTAAAGATGCAAACCATAGTCCTAAAAACATTACACAAGAGTGAAGACAAATAAAAAAAGAACATTGAAAATATTGTCAAAAAATGTACATTGAAAGATATGTCAATCTTAAATTGACTACAACATCAAACAAGTACTTCGGTAAAATTTCTGCAAAATGTTCCCCATCAAATGAAAAAAAAAAAAAGTTTTATATACACTACCACTAAAAAGTTTAGGATCACTTGAAAATGTCCCGTCCCTCTTTTTGAAAGAAAAACACAATGGCATGCAATTCACAAACAATATTGTCCATTTCACAGTTAATTATAGCCCTATTATCAGAAATTCTCAGTTCTCTGCCTAAATTGCCTGGTATGGCCACCAATACAAGTTAATGATGTTATTGGGCAAATTGATGGTTAGGACACCCTTGCTCAATTGTGATGTACAGCTGAAAAACGCTATATTAAGAAGTGAGCATAAAAGCGAGCACAACATTCTTCAGTAGGTTAGTTTAGTATCTGAAGTATCAGCAGTTGTTGGCTTGATTACGGGCTCAAAATTGCCAGAAACAACTTTCTTTAGAACACTGTCAGTCCATTGTTATGTTAAGGAAGGAAGGCTACTCAATGCAAGATATTGCCAAGAAACTGAAAATATCTTACTCTTTGAAGTGTGTAGTTAACAGCATGGTGACACAAACTGGCTCTAACCAAGACAGAAAAAGGAGTGGGAGGCCCTGATGCACAACTGTGCAAGAAGATAAATATCTGCTGCACTAAATGGAATCAGTCAAACCCCAGTGTCAGCATTGACGTTTAAGAGGCGACTTCAGGATGCTGGACTTCATGACAGAATTGCCAAGAAAAAGCCATACCTCACACTGGACAATAAAAAGAAATTGGTCAAATTGCAAAAAGACTGCAAAATGCCAATGAGAAAAGACATTGGACACTGGAAGATTGGAAGACGGTGTTGTGGACAGATGAGCCCAAGTTTGTGGTCATTGGATCAAACAATTGTGAGGCGCAGGACCAATGAAAAGATGCATTACCAAGACTTAATGCCATTTGTCAAGCATGGTGGAGGCAATATTTAAGAAATAAGGAGTCAGCCGGAGTTCTGACTGTGATGGAATAGCCAGCACAGTCTCCGAATCGGAACCCGATTGAGCTGTTATGGGAGCAGCTTGCCCGTATGGTACGGAGGAAGACTGCATCAAGCCAATCTATGTTGTGGGTGCCAAGGGTCGGCCAGGCTGTAATTGCTGCAAAAGGTGCCATCTTGGATAAAAACAAAATTTTAAGTACACAGTCATGGTTTATTTCATAATATTAAGTGTGTTACCATTGAAAACAAGAAAATTTCACTGTTATCCCAAACTTGAGTGGTAGTGTAAGAGCAGATTTTTAGTTCAACTAAATGGATGCAATTTTTTGGACACTGGTACAATTATGAATCATCAGGCATTTTGTAATTTTAAATAAGAGCATTACTATATTTGTTATACACTATATATGCATTCACATACCTGTATGTACTACCAGTGCGTGGGTGTGGGGCATTCTTGCAGCGGTATAGTGTAGGGTCACGCATACAACCATTATTAGAGTTCATGTCAATCTTGGCTCTCATACAGCAAGTCTGGCCATATTCTGTACCTGCTTTCATTTCTTCCCACATCTGTATGTTCTTCTCTACAGCTGAGGAGAGGAAGTCAAACAACTTACAATAATTTGTGCATGTAAACATGCTATGGTTTTTTAAAACTTATAGGAAGTGAAAATCCACTTTGGTTACTTCTCCTATGCTTTCCTTTATCAGCACAAAATCCAGATTTGAGAAACTCACAGTTGTTTCGGTGCCTTGACTCAATGCGTTGCTCGCGCTCCTGCTTCATGAGGTCAGCGGGGGTGTCGTCAATGTAGGCCTTGCCCTCTTTTAGAAGCTGTTCTGCTAGCTTTAGGATGGTGGGGAAGTGGTCACTTGTGTAAGTGAACTGGTCTGGCTTGATCTGCAGCATGGCCACATCCTCCAAGATCACCTACAATGCACAAGAACCATACAAAGTACCAGAATTATTGACATGTGGTAAGTAATTGGTAAATGTATACTTTTATTATATAAAGTTATATTACATTTTTTGAGTTGATGCATGTGGCAGCTTGCTGGTACATGAAGTTTTGGGATTTAAACCTATAGTCTACATTAATGACTGAGCAAGTCTCTTAACCATTATCGTTTTATGAATGTTTGTATAATAACTGACCCTGTGTCTTGACCACAACCATTAATTTGGAAAACAAAGAGAGCTATCTTTAAAGCCAGAAAAACAAAATCAGACAAAGCTGCATCTCGCACCACACCTGTTCAACCTGAACTGAAGGGCAGAACAAGAATGAAAGAATCCTGGAAGGATTTCAAAATGTATTATGTAGTAATGTGTTTCTACCAACCATTCTCAAAACCGTCAAGACATTTCTTTTCAGACCTGTCTTTTCTCTTTTCTATGGCTGTCAAAGCAAGACCAAAAATATGAATGCCTTTAAGATGTGGTACTGGATAAAAGTATAACTGCAAAAAAATAATAAATAATTCTGGACCAAATTAAGCCTCACTGTATGGAAACATTACTAAAAAAGTAAATAAAAAATAAAATGAAAACAAGCAAAAAAAATCATAAAAAAAAATAAATAAATAAAAAAAAAGAGCCATGACTCCCTATTTTTTTGAGATTTTTACAGAGGTCAAATTCGAATAAACAATTCTTTAACATAATGGGGTCAAGAGAAGAAACATTTTAAATAAAGAAAAAGTGTGTTGCCCCTAAGTTTAAAAACTAACAAAGGTTCTCACAGCAATTTCAATTTAACAAAAGTTCTAATTACCTGGAACTATTACAAACTTCACTCTGCAATGAATAAAAAAGTTTAATTAACCTTTATAAAATGTACTGCTTTCTCATTGTATGGTATCTGTTCAAATACAGAGGGCTTGCATACATCACATTTAACTTTTTGTTAGACTTTCATGGAAGAAACACATTAGTGGAGGTATAAAGAATAGGTATAAGAGGTATAAAGCCTGACACTTCTACTGGAAAGCAGCAATATTGGATGATGTTAGAGGCAGATGTTCACAAAGCTAGTAATGAAAATAACTCAACTGTGGAAGAAGGTAAAGATGAACAACCTCTGTACTTTACCAATACCACCAAGTGAATTTAATTAACAGAATGACTGTTGATCCAGCTACAGAAGATGAAAACCTCAGGTCAAAAGCAACTAAGAGGTTTTCTTATTAAAGCTTGTGTGTATGATGTAGCTAGGTCAAAGGCTTCCAGACTTCAAATTGCTAGTTTTGGGAAATCAGAAAAAAAAAAAATCATTGTCTTCCACTTAATACCAAAAAAAAAAAGATTGAGATTGATAATTTTAATGTTCAAAGGCTGGATGGCTGGATGTTTAAACACCAACATTGTTTAAATAATATAATTAAAGTGGACCGGATCACGATCACTAAGAGGCACACTGTATACTACTCTCAGAATGAACAAGAAAGAGTAAATTTCCATTTCAACAGGAAAGTCAACAAGACGACCATTATCAGATACAATACAATACAATAATTGTGAACCGGTTACATTGACCCATCAATGATCAAACCAAGATCAAACCCCAAAAGTATAAAGATCCACTATTAGGATTATTATTAATTAAGACAATTCTGTCGACCTCAACCACATTCTTTTTCCAAAGTTTTAAAAGAGATCCATTTAAAGTGTTTGCCAAAACAAATGGTAAATAAATGTATTAGAATTATGGAATATTGAATCACATTACTGTTTTAATAAAGATTCTCTACACTGCTCTACACTACAAGCTAGGACAGCAAGGACTGCAAATGAAAAACAACATCACACAAAGCTGCATCTCACACCACACCAGTTAAACCTGAAACGATGGGCAGAACAAGAAAGAAAGAATCTTGGAAATATTTCAAAATGTATTTTGTAGTAATGTGTTTCTACCAACAATTCTCAGAACTGTCAAGACATTTCTTTTCAGACCTGTCTTTTCCCTTTATTTTGTTTTTATGGCCATCAAAGCAAGGCCAAAAAAAGTTGATGTCTAAGGTGTGGTACTGGGTAAAAATATGACTGCAAAAATAATTCATTTAAATAAATTAATCCTCACATTATTGAAACATTACAAAAACAAAGTCAATCAAAAACTAAAGTAAAAACAAGCAGCTACATTACAGATACAAAAAAATAAGCTATTATGATGACCCAACTGGAATAATGAATGCTCTGAGAAAACACTATCCATTTAGTCACTAGTAACTGCTAATTATGTACAATTATTGACAGTGCATAATAATACTAATAATAATAACTGTAAGTAGCCAAAATAATTTATAACAAAATTAATATGGAAATCTTTTTAGAACAAAAACATTCCCATTAAATATACCCACAATTGTAGGCACTTGGAGCTACACAAACTGAGTGTAAACTGAGCTTTATGGCAACAAACATTCTTAGAATTTGTTGACCTTACTAAAAAGAACCTGAGTAGTAGGAGAAGGCTGTTTTTTTCCTTACTGAGGTCCACGCTGGGATCTTATGCTTCTTACATAGCATAAAAACTATAAAATATTTTCCAAAATGCAAAGAAATTTTAAATTAAAATACTGTAGGTCTTCTAATTAAACAAGAGGTAAGTAATTGAGTCGCAACAAATATTTAAATAATTTAAATTCAAAAATCCAATTGTCACAAAAAATAATCCTAAGCATAGATGATATAGCACATAAGGACAGTCAGACTTATGTAAAGCTGCTTTAAGACATTGTTCTATTGTTTGAAAGGTGGGGAAAATAATAATGACATTTCTTTAAACCGTGTCATTTATATTTGTAAGCATTGCCATCAATTGTGGAAGGTAATGTATTGGTATACTGTTAATATAATGCTGTATTCAAAGAGAGGAAAGTTGTTTACTTTCTCAAAGTCCTCCTTTTCTTTCTCAGGATTTGTATCATCAAAACGCATTATCAGCTTGCCCTTGAAAGTGAGCTGGTAATGCTGGTTAAGAAGTGCAGCTTTTGCATGACCGATGTGCAGGTACCTACAGAGGTAGACATAAAAAATATATATATATATATATATTGTAATGCAGTTTCTTATCATTCATAGGCATTAAGTAGCTATACACCATACATTTCTCCCTCAAGCTCACATACCCACTGGCTTCTGGGGGAAATCTCACTACAACTTTGCCCATTTCAGCACCAGGCAAATCCACAAACTTGCCCAGATCCTGTTTTTTTTCTTTTCGCACCGGCTGTAAAAAAAACCCCCAGAAACATCAGGCCTGTTAAATAGCACTGCAACATTCAACAAATTAAACAGTGAAAGTTTGTAAACTCTATAGAATGTTACATCATTCTACGCAGTAGATCTAAAAATGAGAAAAGTTCACCAGCTTAAGCAAATGTAACAAAAATATAAGCGTCTCAGTTATTTACTGAGGACAATCCTTATTAAAAAAACATATTTGAGTGGCAATAGTATAAGAATTTTTGGTACGCTAGTAATTTTTAATAGCAGATAATTTGTTAAATGATATCACTTATATGGTACACAGTATCTCATGAATTGAGCTTATTGAAGTTATTGTCAAACTGCTTTGTGATAATTCAAAAAAGTGCAATATATGTATGTAGGCAATATAGGTTGCATTTAGGTACACCCTTAGCTGGAATTAATACAAGATGTACATTATCCAATTTAGGTGTGTCTGGGAATTTTTGCCTCTTTACTCAAAAGATCATTAATGAAGTCGGACATGTTAGAAGTGTTTGGGTTTGTTCTGTTCTAGTTCATAGTTACTTAATAGGTGTTTGTTGGGGTTTAGGTCAGGGCTTTTTTCTGGGCCAGTCAAATTCTTTGTACACAAACTCACCCAATAATTCCTTTAGATTTCCTTAGATTTTTGCACTTATCTACAATTAAGCTATAAAAGGGCACATTTCCTAAAATTATTATCACTTAATTTTATAAACAGACAGACTGACATTTAGTGATTAAAAGTGTCCATAAACGATATGCGACCGAGTGTAGCTCTAGTGTGATTAGAACAGCATATTTATGTTACTCACAGCAGTCTGGTTGGCAGACAGCTTGCCAGCCCACTTGGCTCCCACATCTTTAAATGGAACCTGTGAGTTCAGGAAAAAAAACCAGCGACACACATGAGGGAAAGAGCCAGACTTTGCATGTGTTGCCAGAAATTCCGTACTTCCTAAAATTCAAGAAAACACAAAATTAGACTTGAAGACATTAATGTTATGAGTATCACGTGGATCACTAGCTACTTCACCTTTGAGGTCAGCCCAAACAGAAAGGTCAGCCAAGGTCAAAGTTCGACCTACGAGAAAGGTACGTAATGACAGTGCTTTGTCCAGTTGCCCCAAAACAGGTGCCAAGTCAGACTGCCCATTAAGACGCTGGAAACTGAACTCCAGCCAGTGATCCACCTTGTGAGATAAGAAACCAAATTCACACTTCTTTTACACAAAACTAAATGTTGGTTTTATTTACAACATAAAAAATGAACTCTCTGACCTCAGTTTGTTCCATCATGTTGGAGCCATATAGACCCAGACTAGGAGCCACTCGTGCAAAGTAACGTAAGATAGAGTTGACATCCCTGAACTGTACCTGACTAAAACAAAATGAAAAAACCCAAAAGGTCAAACATTCTGTCACTCATCAGTATGGCCCAATTAGTTTCAGTTTCAGATTTATTAAATGTTTATCTCTGGAATAAATTCTAGCATTCTTATAATCAGCATTATTTTCTAAAATAACATAATTATAATATATATTATAATGTATTTATAATAAAAGTATAACAGCTCATTTGCATGCACCGTTTAATGGATCGCTCACCATTCTACCAGAACTCATTGATCTTTTATTTTCATTGCAAAGCTTTTATACATCATGTCTCCTTAAGTGTTTAGTGGTGCTGAACATGTTTAGAGTATATAATATCTGTTTTTTTCTCTCCTCATTGCATTGCTCTAGCTAGGTACAGATGACAATTGTTGGTACTGATCTGACATTCTAAATGATGCTTCTTTAGTTTTATCACTATGACAACCACCATTCTAAAGGTCACAAAGCTAATGGGAACATTCCAAAATAGTCTAGACAGTAGAGGATGTTAAAAAAAAAGTTTATTTGTAGTTTTGATGAACCACTAAATAAAGCAGCCTGAAAGTCAATTATTTCATAAATTTCAACAACCTGTCTCCATGGCCACTAATTGAATTACTTAATCAGCCAAATTGAATCAGCCTTTTGATGAAATGATGGGGAATGTTTTTATAAAGTTGTAGAATTTCTGAGTAAAGCATTTTTGAGCTTTATTATTTTTTTCGGAAATGATGAATGAATTAAAATTTTGACGTATGTAATAATTTGTATGTGGCAGCATGACAAAATGGAAAATTCCAACTTTTCTAGAAAATTATTGAAAAGCATGCTCTACACATTTTTATTTTCAATACCAAGCACATTTGGCTCAAAGGAAAATCTAGGGCTAGTTCACTAGGGTTCACTTAGATATTTTGCTAACCGGCAAAAAAACTAAGAGGCTATATCTTATGGGTTAAGGTTGCAAAGTTGTTCGTTTAGGGTCTGGGAAAAAATGTATGTATTTCTGGGTAGAGTTTAGAAGCCTAAAAGCATTTTGTTGCCAATTATAGGCCAAATAGTGTGAGTTTTATCGGCAAAGATGCACTTAAAAAACAGATAAAATTTTTTAATTGCTTTTAAATTGTGTTTCAACATCATTATTTAAAAAGACAAATTAATAATTTTAATTTATTATTAATAAATTAATAATTGGGCTACACAAAAATGACAGTAGCCTGAATTTAATATTTTGTTGTTCAACTTTTTGAGGCAATCACAGCAAACAAGAGATTTCTAAAAGTCTAAATGAGACTTTTATACCTGAACCACAACAGATATTTCAGCCCATTCCTCACAACAAAAAATGCCAAAAGTTATAAAGGTGGCAGCGACATCACATTCCTTCAAAAGGAAATCTGATCTTTTTATGTAATATGTATGATGGCACTCATTATATCTCATAGAAATATTGTGTCAGCATGAAGAAACTTTTACTTGCTTGCATATTATCTTAGGGCCATATAAACTTACTCAGAAACGTGAAGCCTGGTGTCATTACCTTCCTCCACAGATACCTTCACACAGCTCTTTATGTGTTCTGCTGCAAGCAGCACCCCTGAAATTTCAAAAAATGGAATGACACTCAATACATTGTAAAGTTTTTTGGGTATAGTTTTGTGGATAACCGAACATGACAGATTCTTTTGTTGACAGGATGTTAAACCACAAAGGCCTGTTTATCAACATCTTATAAAAGTGAAACAGAAAGGGGTTCTTCAGAGAGTTCAAAGATACTTAGATTACCTTAAACACACATTACATAGGATATGTTAACACCAGTCATTTATTATTCATTGTGACTTACTAATAAGGCCACAGATAAACATTGTTTCCTTTACTTAAAATTTTATGGCCACCAGAAATTAGGTTCCATCAAAAATAAAAACATTTTAATTTAGAAACAACAATACTTATGTTTTAACGCAGAAAGAGTTTAGAAATCAATACTAGTGGAATAACCATGATTTTTAAATCACCGCTTACATGCGTCTTGACATGCTTTCCACCAGTGTTTCAAACATCATCATCTTAATTACATTCCGGAGGTTTTCAATAGGGTTCAGGTCTGTAGATTGGGCTGAACAAGACTGGGTAAGAGCACAGTTTGCTTAAAACATGGCAATGCAATGTATGTCATTTCCAAGACGAAATAACGCTGTATTGGCCCCAAAAAGAGGCCCTACATTATATTAACAAATTATTGTGGTCTGTTTTATTGTCCAACCGCTGTGTGTGTGTGTATATACACTGGAGATCAAAATTAGAGAACAACAAACAATTTCCTAAATGTCAAGGTCACTATGTAGTCCTATGTGAATGTATCCTAACAGGAGTTAAAGAGCAGTATTTTA
>JAOUQT010308052.1:0-15302 GCA_025769995.1 Xyliphius kryptos | reverse complement strand
ACAGAACGCAGCTTATTAAAATAAAAATCGGGAAAAGATTGGGGTGTTTATCGCGCATTAATACGAATGTGAAGCGCTCCTAGGTGTGTGTTATTGTCAATGACGTCACGGCTGGTCAAACGGCTCAGCCAATCGGATTTAAGGAGCGGTTTCATAGTAAATATTTAGGTTACTTAAGTGTCTTTCCGCTCCTTGAATCTGATTGGCTGAGCCGCTGGTCTAGTCGTGACATTATTCACAATAAGCCACACCTCCGAGCGCTTTACATTCGTGTCAATGCACGGTATACGATGTATTGTCCTCCCGAACGGATTTCATCAACCGCATTCTGTAATTTGCCCACTAGACGGCAGTATTCGATCATTGGAGAAACCGGTATCCTGTTACTCAGCGATCAGCGAGGATTTTGCTTTCAATAAACACATTTATGATTCAAACCTTGTTGTTTTTTTTATCGTAGTGTGTTCGTAAGTGTTTTTTAACGCAATAAGACGCTCACGGTTGTGTATTATTGTGAATAATTCACGGGAGGAGTGGTAACTGTACTTTGCTTGCGCGTCATGCCCAGTAACGCCTCTTTTCCGTGGTTTATTCACAATAATACACAACCTCGAGCGTCTTATTGCGTTAAAAATAAAACGCGTACGAACACACTACGATAAAAAAAAACATGTTTATTGAACTCAAAATCGTTAATAATCTGTTTTCGTTTTTAACGTGAACGCTAATCGCCGCGTAACAGGATACCGGTTTTTCGAACGATCAAATACCGCCGTCTAGTGGCCAAATTACAGAATGCAGTTTCGGGTATGTAGACGTATACAGTTGATTTGTCAGTACCACTATTGTGTATTGTGTATCACTACCCGTTGTGTGTGTGTGTGTGTGTGTGTGTGTGTGTGTCTACAGGAGTTGGGTAAGAACCTGTTCAAAAGGCGGAGGGTTCAGACGAAGCAGAAACGGCGGGCGCATCGCATCGTTGGCGCCGTGGTGGACGCCGGGCTCATAACCAAACACCATCTGAAAAAGAGAAGGTCAGTTTAAAGAGAAAAGGAGAGGGAGATGATCCAGAGCCTCCACTAGAGGCACCATATATCCAAAACCAGGGGTCACAGTGAGAGACCGTCTATAAAGTCTGGACCCTCTTTGTTTCCCATCAGCACGAGCTCCAGAGCGAACATCACGCTGTCTGGGAAGAAGAAGCGGAAGCTGCTGAAGCAGCTCCATCACATGGAGAAGGAGAAGTCCACCATGGAAGGTACGTGCCATGATCCCAATAATACAGAACCACCGTGGCTGAAAGAGCGATGGTTCCTCGAGACATCGGCCCAAAGAACATAAAGCAGAAATGGACAAAAGTATCAGGACACGCCTTCAAAACACTGAACCTTTTACGAGCAGGGCAAGGGGAAAGTGTGGAACAACCTAAACCTCTCGGGCCAGATCTTTCGTTGACGGCTTGAAGAACAGTTTGGGGCACAACGTTAGCTTGGTCCTGACCTCAACTCCCGACGACACTTTTTGGGATGGGCTAGAATGAAGATCCAGGGTCTGCTATCTTCACTTATCTGATCTGAGGATCTGAGGTGGCTCCAACTCCCGTTTCGGCAATCAATAAAGTGTCCTGAGCTAGCCATAAAACAGACTCCGCCCCTAAATGGGCTGGCACTGCTTTGGTGACTTCACTGCGACCTAAATGGACGCTACCCCAGAGGTAACCCACAGGGACAGGGGGGCAGATATGAAGACCTTTACACAAAAAGCCCCAACCAGATTCGAACCCTGGACCTTCTTGCTGTGGCACCCTCATGAGCGTGCGGGCAGCTTGAGGGTTCCATCATGAGACCCTTGGGTGAGATAACCCACCCATCCCGCACTCATGCAAACATGGGGAGAACATACAAACTGTCCATTCCTTTACCTCTTAATTAAATTGAGGAACAAAGGTCGAATCAGAACTCTGTAACTGATGCAGTAAACGAGTAACCTTGTTTTGTTGCAGTGGCTCCTCCTCCCAAGAAACCGGGACGTGGCGCCAGCAAGAAGCAGAAGAAGGTCTCGCCTGAGGAGGACATGATGGATCTGGAGTGAACGTCCTGCAGAGCCGCAGATCTTTAAATGCTCTCTCTCTCTGTAGAGACGGACTGTAGACGTGGTGCTGGGGTCCAGGGCGTCTGAAACCTTCCATGCCTGCTGGCTTGGGCCCCTGGCTCCTCCTCCTCCTCGTCCAGTTGGAGTTAAAGCTCTGATTCGAAGGAGTTTTTACGTTAAAAGCTTTGAAATGCGATTTATTTCGGGATTGTAGGCCAAATAAACACAGACTCCTGATTGGTGGAACCATCCGCCTCACTTAGAGCCTCAGTTGTGTGTGCGTGTGTGTTATTTAGCAGTATCCCAACACGGGCTTGATGCAGAACCTCTGGAGCAATGAGGGTCAAGGGTCTTGCTCAAGGGCCCACATTGGTAACCTTCTGATTGATGGTCTACCGACCCAACCATTGAGCTACCAACCTTTCACCTCAAATGGCCTTGTTTTTGACCCCCCTCCTTTTTATTTAATGAACCCTCCCCATGAGAGGTGAAGTTCCTGTCCTTGCTGGGAACCGTTTCATTTTCGAATTTGGGAATATGACCCTCGGCAGCTAGAACAGCTTTGAATCTTCTGGGAAGGCTGTCCACAAGTTTTAGGAGTGGGTTTATGGGAGATCTTCCAGAAGCACGTCTGTGAGGTTGGACAAGAAGGTCTGGCTCTCAAGGGTTAAGGTCAGGACTGAGGTTCCTCCACACCAGACTCGGTCCTCCAGGTCTTTATGGACCTTGCTTGGTGCGCCGGTGCACCGTCATGAGGAAGGGGCCGGGGAACGGTTCCCACAAAGTTGGGAGCATGGAACTGTCCTTTTACTGGAACTAAGGCCACAACGTGACGTTCTCCTGGCGACCGGCAGACCCGGACTCGTCCATCGGATTGCCGGATGGAGAAGCGCGATTGCTCGCTCCAGAGAACGTGGAGTGGGGCGGCCTCCAGGTTGGAGGTTCCATGTTCTCCTCGTGTCTGTGTAGGTTTCCTCCTGATTCTTTGGTTTGTTCTCACAGTCCAAAAATTTTATTTCCATGTATAGTCTTTGTGTAAGTGAGTGAGTGTCCAGCGATGGATGGGCACCCTGCCCAGAGGGTGTGTGCTCAACATCTGAAATGTTCTCCACTGGATGGGCATGAGGAACCACCAATGACTTTAATAGAGGAATCCCCGGTGCTGAGAGCTGAACCTGAATTATTGATGCATGACAACCAGGTACTGGGGGGGGGGGTATGGGCCACTTGGTTGATGGTTCGAACCCATGTCCCTGACATTTTAAGGTTTAAGCAACCCATTTGCATATTTAACCAGCGTTTACGGGTGTTTTTTTGGAGGGGGGTGCTTTGAGGGGGGTTATGGGTATCGTCATGGCTCAGCAGGCAGGACAAAAGATTTGGAAAATGGGTCACCGCTCGGATGAAGGGAGGAGCGTCGCTGTGGAGCCGACAACGCTACGTTACGGACTGGCATCGTGAACGCGGCGTGCGCGGTGCTGCATTCATTCGCGCCCCCATTTGCTGTGTGACAACTCGGCTTCCCGACGCTCCTTTGTGTGGCGCGCCGATCAGCCCACGCAATCGGGAGCCGATTGGTATGTTCTCTGAGGTTTTCCGACTCAGAGCTGAGTCTGTGCGGAGGCGTTCCTAAACGACGCTGTTTGTTTTCTCTGTGATGCTCGTCCACAAGACACCATTTTAGACAGAGCGCCGTTTTGAGGAGCGCCCCCGAAAACAGGGTTCGGTTCTCCAGAGCGGTTTCTGGATCCAGTCCCTGAGGATGTCCACTGGACCCCGAGCCTGAGACCCCCGCTGGATATGAGCAGCAGAGCCGCCGGCGGTGAAGGTAAGTGTCTTTTTGAAGAAGGCCGACAGGAAGGACGCTGCTGATGGGACACGAACCTGAGCGATCAGCAGGTTGTTCCTGAACCCGCCGATTATTCGGGTTTTAGTCAGTCAGATTTCCTGCGGATTTCATCGCGATTGCATCACGGTTCGGTCCTACATGAGGTGATGCGCCGTCCTGTATCCTAGCGACGCATCAGCATCAGTACCAGTATTAATATCAGTACCAGCATCAGTACCAGTATTAGTACCAGTACCAGTATTAATATCAGTACCAGTATTAGTATCAGCATCAGTACCAGTATTAGTATCAGCATCGGTACTAGTATTAGTATCATCAGTACCAGTATTAGTACCAGTATTAGTATCAGTACCAACATCAGTACCAGTATTAGTATCAGTACCAGTATTAGTATCAGTACCAGCATCAGTACCAGTATTAGTATCAGTACCAGCATCAGTACCAGTATTAGTATCAGTACCAACATCAGTACCAGTATTAGTACCAGTATTAGTATCATTACCAGTATTAGTACCAACATCAGTACCAACATCAGTACCAGTATTAGTATCAGCATCAGTACCAGTACCAACATCAGTACCAGTATTAGTACCAGTATTCTGTCCTTTAATGATGTTTCTTGGTTGCTTCTCTTCCAGATATTCTTTATTGGAACATTTAGCCAATCACAGTTCAGCGTTATTGGTTGCCAGGTTCTCCCTTCATAATGACTCTTGATACGTTCAGACCTAAAGTGGCACGTGTCCAGCACGGAAGTGAGCCTCGAAGATAAAGCAGGAACCAAAGTTCTTCTGAGATAAAAGATCAACTTTGGACCTAATAAACTTTTATCTAAAGACCTTCTCTCCTGACGTACCGCGTTCCGGTCAGTTCTTCATCTCCTAAAGACGAACACATTGACATTTTCCTGAATGTTCCTGCTCTGTAGTTGATGTAAGGATCAATCCATGATGATGATGATGATGATGATGATGATGAGGATCCATCAGGTGCGTTGGATCGTGACATTAAATGGTAAACTGTAACCATCTGTTTTTCTTCTATGTCCTCCAGGAGATCTGAATCCTAATCAGTTGGGAAACTAATGAAGCCTTCGGGATCTCCTGAGTTCTCCGTAGTGTTCCTGGTGAATCGAGACTCCTTCAGAGGAGCCATGTTCCTGCTGGGAGCTTTGCTCTTCCTCCCGGCGGTGGGCCTGGCTGTCAGCAACAACGGCGAGATGTGTTACTCCAGACAGCATCGAGACACCATCGTCAACCTTCACGTAGGGCAGGACAATCCGAGGACCGTCATGGTGGCCGTGCAGAAGGAGGCCGAGAAAGACTGCATCATGGCCTGCTGCTCACAGGAACTCAAACCTGGTGAGTTACACGGTCCGTTCTCTTCACGCGTGTTCATTAAATGTTCCAGTCCCTTCCATGGCCATGGGGTGGGAACTCTGGATGCTTCAGCATACCAAGACATTTTGGACAGTTCCATGCGCCCAAATTTGTAGGAACCGTTCCCCGGCCCCCTCCTCATGACGGTGCACCGGTGCACCAAGCAAGGTCCATAAAGACCTGGAGGACAGAGTGTGGTGTGGAGGACCTTCAGTCCTGACCGTAACCCCATAGAACATCTTTGAGAGCCAGACCTTCTGTCCCAACCTCACAAACACGTTCTGGAAGGTCTCCCATAAACACACTCCTAAACTTTGGGGACAGCCTACCCAGAATTGCTGAAGCTGTTCTAGCTGCAAGTCATAATGACCCCTATGGATTAGGAATGGGATATCACTCAAAATCAATAAAGAATATTTATTAAATGAGGTATTTAATGGATGAGGTTATTTTTAAGAGGTATTTAATAGATAAGATATACATTAAACTAGGCATTTGATGGTAGAGGTATTTTTTATATGAGGTATTTATTAAATGAGGTATTTTAAAATGAGGTATTAATTAAATATGGTATTTTTTAAAATGAGGTATTTAATAAATAAAGTATTTTTAATGAGGTATTTTTTTATGACCTGTTTATTAAATCATGTATTTTTTTAATGAGGTATTTTTTTTGACGTGTTTATTAAATCATGTTTTTTTTAATGAGGTATTTTTTTTAATGAGGTATTTATTAAATGAGGTATTTAATGGATGAGGTTATTTTTAAGAGGTATTTAATAGATAAGGTATACATTAAACTAGGCATTTGATGGTAGAGGTATTTTTTCTATGAGGTATTTATTAAATGAAGTATTTTAAAATGAGGTATTAATTAAATATGGTATTTTTTAAATGAGGTATTTTAAAACAGGGTATTTTTTAAAACAAGGTATTTCATAAATAAAGTATTTTTAATGAGGTATTTTTTTTTTACGTGTTTATTAAATCATGTTTTTTTTTAATGAGGTATTTTTTTTAAATGAGGTATTTATTAAATGAGGTATTTTTTAAAATGAGGTATTTTAAAACAGGGTATTTTTTAAACCAAGGTATTTCATAAATAAAGTATTTTTAATGAGGTATTTTTTTTGACGTGTTTATTAAATCATGTTTTTTTTTTAATGAGGTATTTTTTTTAAATGAGGTATTTATGAAATGAGGTATTTTTTAAATGAGGTATTTTTTTAAATGAGGTATTTATTAAATGAGGTATTTTTTAAATGAGGTAATTATTAAACCAGGTATTTTTTAAATGAGTTATTTTTATGAGGTATTTTTTAAACAAGGTATTTATTAAATGAGGTATTTTTTTATATGAGGTTTTTATTAAATGAGGTATATTTTAAATGAGTTATTTATTAAATTAGGTATTTATTAAATCATGTACATTTTCTAAATGAGGTCTTTTTTAAAACAAGGTATTTTTTATAAATGAGGTATTTATTAAATGAGGCATTTTTTTTAATTGGGTATTTTTTATATGTGGTATTTATTAATTGAGGTATTTCTTAAATGAGGTATTTAATGGACAAGGTAATTATTAAATTGAATGGCTGTCTGTACCTCTACCTCACAGGTCTGAAATGCAACATGTTGGTGTATAAACCCGTAAATCAGGCCGTTAACAAGAACTGCTACCTGTTTCACTGTGAGGGGGAGCAGGACTGCCCCCTGATGTCGGCCAAACCCGGAACCAACACCTACGATATTTTTAAAGGTAAATTAGTGTCTGTTTCTTTAAATAATTCCGCCTCAGAGTTAAAACAACAACAATGTGATCAGTTGCACAACCCAAACCGTGCCTTAGAGGGCGCTACTCCTACCACCCTGCTATTGCACTGATGACCTCAAAGAGAGTGTACGCCATACTTTTAATGAATAAAGGAAAAGAAAACAACAAGAGGGCACACCTACTGGCCCTGTGCGGTACTGCTGGACACGCCAGAGCCATTCTATGTGGCGTCTGCATGTCCTCCCTGTGTCTCTGGGTTTTAAGGACATGCGGACGGGTACATTACCGTCTCTGTGCACTAGTGCTGGGCAAATAGGGGGTTGCGTCAAGGTGGGCATCTGGTGTCATGTTGAATATGCCGGCCCCCTTCGGCGCCCCCTAGTGGAAACAAGTAGAAATGAGTACAAGACTTGTATGTGATTATTAAAGGTTTATACAAATGGTATGTTCTCTTCTTTTACAAGGAATGACACATCCTGCTGGGAAAGAAAGCATGAGAACGCCCACCGTACCCGCCACCGTGCCCGTCACCAAGGCCGTCACTATGCCCATCACAACCTCCGTAAGCACAAAACCCACCACAAGCACGACTCCACCCACCACCACATCAAGCACCAGGAGATCCACCACCAGCACCACCAGAAGACCCCCTGCCCCAACGACAGTCCGAACTGCAGCGCCCACCGAACCGCCGTTCATCCTTCTTACAATGCCCGCCGTCACCCTGCCTGTTACTACGGCAACTCCGACAACACCCACCACCACCACCACAACCACCACGACCACCACCACCACCACCACCACGACCACCACCACGACTACCACGACAACACCCACCACCACCACCACCACCACCACAACCACCACACAATCACCTCATCCGCCCATCGTTCCGATCAAACCTCCCAAAAAGGTCAACAAACCAGTCAGAAGACCAGAGACCCATCAGAAACCACCCAGTAAAGTAGCCCCGCCCACTACACCGAAGCATCCCATATGGAAAACGCCCACACCAACCACCACCACCACCACCACAACCACCTCCACAGCGTCCCCCGAAAGGACGACCATCGTCGTCATAGAGCTGGCCAACGGTCTGAAGGCTGGAGATCCAGGAGTGGTTCCAGCGCAGAAGAAGGCCAACGAGTCGCACATGATTTGGAAGAACAGCCTGGTTGCGCTGGTGGTGCTGACCCTGATCGTCCTCACCCTGGTCCTGGCCGTGGTGGGACGCAAAGCCCTGGAGTCGTTCGACAGGAGACACTACACGCGGCTGGAGCTGAACGACCTGCACTACGAAATCTGAACCAGACAATCTCCGCTCCTCCGTCACCCGCTACCAGAACCGCGTTTTGAGACCCGGGGCGCCCCGCCCTCACTGAGGGGGGGGGACGACATGACAAGCAATACAATGACCTCAGGAAGCCTCCCGTTTTAGAACTGACACACGCACTGCTGGATATTAATGACCTCGTGTGCGATTGAGGTTGAGCAATCGGACTCCGCCCACCTGTCCATCACGCACAGATGAGGGCCCTTCTTTGGTTTTAACGTTCAGGTTTCATTAGTAGAACAAACCGACTCCTCTGCCTCCTTATTACGAACATGGCGTCTGTCGACTCACGAGGTTGGGCCTCATTTTGTAGCCTTCATTTCCACGCCCATATATGGTAATCTGGGGCTTTTTATGCTAATGAGAGGAGCTTTAAGGTTTGAATCCCAACCTGGGTGGAGTTTCCATGTCCTCCCCGTGTCCGGGTTTCCTCGGGGTCCTCCCAAATTCCAAAAACATGGATTCAAGGTAAATTGGCGGCTCCAAATTGCCCCGTATAGTGTGCCCGGCGCTCTCTGCCCATTCTTCCCTGGGTGGGCATGGGGAACCCCCCCCCCCCCCCCCCCGCCCGCGCGACCCTCGTAGAGGATTAAGCGGAAGGCGGAACTCGATTTGCATCCGTGTGCGGTTGCCCCCACGTATCCCTGGATCCTCGTATTTACGAGGTACTAATAATAAAGAAAATAGACACTAGAGGGCGGCATTATCGTAAAATAACTGACAGGAAAGACGTGCTTAATGAGAAGCGTGCTGGGGGTTTCCATGTCCTCCCCATGTCCGGGTGTCCTCGGGGTCCTCCCACAGTCCAAAAACATGGATTCAAGGTAAATTGGATTTATGCGGCTCCAAATTGCCCCGTATAATGTGCCATCTAGTGGTCAAATTACAGAATGCGGTTTCTAAAAAATGGCGGGAAAATCACGTATATGATGGTATAGCACGCACTGATGCGACTGTGAAGCGCTCAGAGGTGTGCATTAATACCTGCTCGAGGGGCCACACTGGCACCTAGTGGTGGAGGGGGGTTCGGGCAGGGCACAGCGCCACCTTGTGTACAGATGTTCTTAATAAGATGGCAGTGAGTCGGCGTTAGCTTTGCTATTAGAACACCGCAGTAGGCATTTAGTATACTGATTGTGATCGATGATTCTGATTGGTCCATGGCGTTACATCACCCGGACGTCGAACCACCACCTTTTTAAAGTTCTCTTTCTTTCACTGTGTTCTGCTGTTGTACCAGCGCCGATTCGTCCGGCGCACTGTGACGCTTTCTTTCTTTCCTGTATCTTTATTAATACTAATTCTGAGTACAGTTGACTGAGTGTGCACTACTTTGATTTCTCACTTCCATGTATTTATTTTAATAAACGATAGGGGGCAGTAGTAGGTTTGGGGTGAAGAACCAGCCTTGTGACCCAAAGGCTCCTGGTTTGATTCATGGTCCCACCAATTACCAATCAGAACGCAACACCTCGGATGGATTGGGGTCTTGGCGAGAACCTATCTCCATCGAACGCAACACCTCAGATGGATTGGGGTCTTGGCGAGAACCTACAAGGCTGAAACTTGGGTTCTCGCTTTCCAACGTTGGATTGTTTGCCCACTATCGCCATTGAATGCAACATCTCGGATGGATTGGGGTCTTGGAGAGAACCTATCTCTATAGAACACAACATCTCAAATAGATTGGGGTCTTGGCGAGAACCTACAAGGCTGAAACTTGGGTTCTTGCTTTTCTACGTTGGATTGTTCCCTCGCTATCTCCATCGAATGCAACACCACGGATGGATTGGGGTCTTGGCAAGAACCTACAAGGCTGAAACTTGGGTTCTCGCTTTCCTACGTTGGATTCTTCGCTCGCCATGGTGGTGAATGGGGGCATTGTGCCAAGTATAAAGTTTGGTGGAGGGGGGGATTATGGGTTGGGGTTGTTATTCAGGAACTGGGCCTGTCCCCTTAGTTCCAGTGGAGGATTAAGCAAAAGCACCAACTTCCTGAGTTCAGTCCCCAGAATGGCTGCGTGAGTTTGTTTTGTGTTTAACTACAATTTGCATGTTCTCCCCATATGGCTTCCCCCCCAGGTAGGTGAACCGAAGAACCGAATTGCCCGCGAGTACGAATGTGTCTTCCAACGGCGCGGTGACATGTTGAGCTGATCACATCCTTTTGGCGTGATGGATGCTGGGATAGGCCCTAATCGCCCCAACAATCACTGTTAAAAACGTTTGTCTCTCGTCGATATCTGTGGGTCCTAAACAGTCGCTCTGACCCGAAGACCTCGGTCCCGTTTGAAATTTCTGCACAGATGGAGAGAACATACCAAACCCCACCAGGAGGACCAACCCTCGCCCTGGGGCACCAAGACGTCTTTTGAAGTTGTAGTAATTGCTTTCAGGCGTTCTGCATGGCATGATTTCCTCGTTCACTGAAGATGCCCATCTCAGGGGGTTTGGCTCCGAGATCAGAGAGCGGAGCCAAAAATATGAGGACGGCTGCTGGGAAACCGGCGTCGCATACTTCAGTAGGAACTCGCGGAGCCGCCAGCGACCACAAAATCTCTGCTTCTCCTAAAGCCTCCTGGCTCTCATCTGACAGAAATCCGAGCTAATGATGGATTGGCTTCAGACGGCGACTGGGAAAGTCCACGAGGGCGGGATCCAACTCTTGACGGTTTACGGAGTTCATGTAATAGCGCCGTTCAGCCACCGGGGGCAGAGCTCACTGAGCTTTTCTGTTTCTGTGATGTTGCTTTTAAGAATCTAAAACAATCTAAAATAAATCCTTTGAACGACATCATGCAAAAATGATTGGCACCCCCGGTGGTAGTACTTGGTACGACCTCCTTTGGCCAACAAGGCAGCGTTTAATCTTCTCCCATAACTCTTTTTTGGACCGTTCCTCTTCGCACAACCTCTAAATTGTCCTTGGACATCTCCTCTGCACTCTCCTCTTCAGCGCCCCCCACAGGTCTTCTACTGGGTTGAGGTCTGGGGACTGAGATGGCCAATGGGAGGAGCTGGATGTGGTCACATGTTTATGGTTGAAACGCCAACTGAAGACCCATCTTCAGGCCACCAGATCCTGATGTTTCAAAAGGTTCCTGATCCCATGTGTCCTTCAAGGTTCCTGGGTAAATTGGAGGAGAACCAGGTCCATGGCATCACCCATCCACCTTCATACTTAACTGTTGGCATGAGTGGGTGTCCTACGTACCCTTCCTTGGTGTTGTTGTCTGAGAACTCTATCTTGATCTCATCTCAAATTCCCAATTAAGTGCTTGTTTTGTGTTTAACTGGAATTTGCATGTTCTCCCCATATGGCTTTTTTTCCCCCCAGGTAGGTGGACTGAAGAAACTAATTGCCCGTAAGTACGCACGCATCCTACGATGGTCCGGCGACATGTTCAGAACGGTCGGTCTGGACCCCGAGACCTTGGTCCAGTTTAAATTTTGGCACAAAGGGAGAGAACATACCAAACACATCCGAAATTCCCACTTAAAACTCAGTAGCGTTCGGCAAACTCCAGATGTTTGGAATGTTCTGATGATTTGCTCTGACTGTAAGGGCATCTGACCGTCTTTGGCATGTTGGCATGTTCTCCCCTCAGTGCCGGGGATATCCGGTTCGAATCCCAATCTGGGTGGAGTTTCCATGTCCTCCCCGTGTCGGCGTAGGTTTCCTCCGGGTTCTCCAGTTCCCTCCCACAGTCCAAAAACTTGGATTCAAGGTGAATTGAATGCTTTAAATTGCCCCATAGGGTGTGTTTGTGTGAGTGAGTGAGTGCCCGGCGATGGATTGGCGCCCTCTCCTGTGTGGATCTGCCCAGCGTCCCGAGACGTTTTCCCCTGGATGGGCATTGTGGATGCTGGGCAGATACACTCACTCACTTACACCATCACACACACTATATGGGGCAATTTAGAGCATTCAATTTACCTTGAACCCATGTTTTTGGACTGTGGGAGGAAACCCACACGGACACGTGGAGGACATGAAAACTCCACCAAGATTGGGATTCGAACCTGTTCTGTTCTGCTCCGAGAGCATCATGAAGACCAAGGAACCCACCAGGTAGGTCCCAGATACCGTTGTGGAGAAGTTTAAAGCCGGATTTGGAGATTAAAAGATCTCCCGAGCTTTAAACATGTTAAGGAGCACCATGCAAGCCATCATATTGGAATGGAAGGATTATCGGACCATCAAAGATCTACCGAGACCCGGCAGTTCCTCTAAACCTTCAGTTTGGACAAGGAGAAGATCAGAGATGCAGCCAAGATGTCCATGATCACTCTGGATGGATCTACAGCTGGGAGGGAGACTCACAATCAGTCGTACACCGCACACATCTGGTCTTTATGGTTGGTCTTCTCAAAGATGTTCATCAGAAGTCTCACATGCCAAACATGTGGAAGAAGGTGCTCTGGGCAGATGAAACCAAAATCCAACGTTCTGTTTGGCGTAAAAGCACCACACCATCCCCACCGTCAAACACGGTGGTGGCAGCAGGGACGGGGAAGATGGTTCACATTGATGGTTCACATGGATGGAGCCAACTACAGGAGCATTCTGGAAGAGAAGCCGTTGGAGTCTGCAGAAGACCTGAGACTGGAGATTGATCTTCCATTGAGATGATGATCCAAACCATAAAGCAGCCATCTTGAATTATTTGTAGATCCATCCATCTATTATCTTCCACTTCTTCCTCTACGGGGGTCGCGGTGGGGTTCCTCATGCCCATCCAGGGCAGAACATCTCGGGCACTGGGCACCCAGGAGAGGGCGCCAATCCATCGCTGGGCACTCACTCACTCACCCACATGCACTATACAGGGCAATTTAGAGCATTCAATCGACCTTGAATCCCCGTTTTTGGACTTTGGGAGGAAACCAGAGAACCCGAACGCCGGCACGGGGAGGACATGAAAAGTCGAACCAATTTAAGAAGACAAATCGCGTCACGGCGCCTCATGGAAATTGTGGCAGGGCATTTCCAAAGCGGGACGATGCGTCGCCTTGGCAACGACAATTGTGTGATCACCCGATCGCTGTAACTCTAAGGTTGCCATGGCAACGGATGTGTGCCAGTCCGCGACGGAGCCCCGCTTCCTTCCTCGGCGCCATCAAACAGGCAGAGGCACGTCCCGGAACGTTCGGAAGGGCCTGCCGGCCGGGGAGAACATGCCAAACCCCAGCCGACCCGCTTTTAATGGCTTCCAACCAGAATCTGTCGTGTTCGCGGATTCATCGGTCCCCGTTGTGATGTCACAGACGTTCGACCGCCCCGTGTCCTCTCTTACCTGGAGGAGAGAGACGTTTGGCTCGTTGTGTTTTATCCGCGCAAACACAAGAAGCTCTTAATTGCACCAGTTAGCTTGAGTTAAATCTGGGCGTCATTAAAGTCTTTCATTGCTTTTTGAAACGCCCGCCTCTCTGGCGGTTACCTCCGGGGCACGCCGCTTTGATTTGGAAGTTTTGATGTCTCGCCGTGTGTCGTGCTTTCATGTCTCGACCGCGTTGTTGATCCTGGCAGCGCGTTCTTCACACAGCTGACTGTGGTTTTTAATTGACGACGCACTTGTTGGGGCCACGGTTCGGTTCAGGCCACGATCTGACATCCCGTACTCACACCTCAGAACATCCAGGCCTGATTGTTGCCACACCTGTTCTCCAACAAGACCTCGCTTACATAGAACCTGCTGACAAAGTGAGGTCCACCAGAAGATCCTTAAAAGCTCCCCGTCATGCCGAGATCCAAAGAACTTCAGGAACCATTGAGAAACAACGTCGTTGAGATCCATCAGAGGTTCTAAAGCCGTTTCCAAAGCTTTGGGAATCCAGAGAACCACAGTGAGAACCATCATCCACCAACGACCAAGACATGGAACCGTGCTGAACCTTCTCCAAGAGGTCACAGAAGACCCCACTAGGACGTCCAACTTGCCTCAGTGAAGATCATGGTTCATGCCTCCACCAACAGAAAGAGAGCGAGCAAAAATGGCCCAAGAAGAACCTTAAAGCTCGTCTCCATTTCTCCAAAACATATCTTGATGATCTCCAAGACTTTTGGGAGAACATTCTGTGGAACTCTTTGGAAGGTGTGTCCCTCATTCCATCTGGCATCTTCAGAACAAGAACATACCAAGAGTAAAACATGGTGGTGGTAGTGTGATGGTCTGGGGCTGTTTTTTTGCGTCAGGACCTGGAGGACCTGGAGGACCTGGAGGACCTGGAATTGGGGCGGCAGCCCGCAATGACCCACGACTCACCCGAGAGGTCACAGAAGACCCCACAAGGACGTCCAACTTGCCTCAGTGAAGGTCAGAAGTTCATACCTCCACCATCAGAAAGAGAGCGAGCAAAAATGGCCCAAGAAGAAAAGCCCTGCAGAGCAACAAGAACATCTTGATGATCACCAAGACTTTTGGGAGAACATTCTGTGGAACTCTTTGGAGGGTGCGTGTCCCATCTGGCGTCTTCAGAACAAGAACATACCAACAGTAAAACATGGTGGTGGTAGTGTGATGGTGTGGGGCTGTTTTGCTGCTTCAGGACCTAAAAGACCTGGAAATGGGGCGGCACGGCGGCTTAGTGGTCAGCACGTTCGCCTGGCAGTGCTGGGGGTTTCCGGTTTGAATCCCGATCTGGGTGGAGTTTCCATGTCCTCCCCGTGTCTCTGCAATTTTCTCGGATTCAAGGCAAATAGACAGCTCCAAAATTGCCCCATATAGTCTGTGTGTTTGAGCGTGCGTGTGTGTGCCCACTGATAGATTGGCGCCTTGTGTTTGGTGTGCCCAATGGCCTAGTTTCCATGTCCTCCCCATGTCCGTGTGGGTTTCCTCCGGGTTCTCCGGTTTCCTCCCACAGTCCAAAAACATGG
>JAOUQT010308042.1:0-15303 GCA_025769995.1 Xyliphius kryptos | reverse complement strand
TAACATCGAACCACTGGTCAGAAAATTAGCCAGAACTAAGAAAATGCACTCTTGAGAGTTCTGTGGCACCATTTTCTGCTCCAGTGTAGTTTAAAGGGAAGAACTTTCCAACAGGGAATTGCATGGAGTTTCAGATTTTTCTTAAACGATTAGCTTATCCCAGCAGCGTCACTGTGGTGTTTAAATGAAACTACAGGTGCACTGCTGCACCAAAACCCCCTCACCGCATGAGTATCACCCAAATTAGACCCGTTTGGTGATGGTCCTGACCGATAGAGAACGGAGAACCAACATGGGACTAACAAAAACAGAAAACAGATGGACTACAGTCTGTAAATGTAAAACTACAAAGTCTATCTGGTATGTGGAGGAAATAGACCAAAGAGAAAGAAGGGGGTGTGTTCAAACTTTTGACTGGTACCATATAACTGAATGTTTTTTTTATCCACTCGTTTTCAGTACATCACTACACGCAGGCAGTGTTCCCCCATAATCCGTGGATCGAATGACAGTCAGCTTCAAATTAAACGATCAGACTGTTAAAGCAGGTGAGGAAGTGTGTGGTCCAGCATCCGCCACGTAGCATCGGTAGTGCAGCTTTTAATAAATCTGCACATGTTCCAGGGGAAACAGCCCCCCCCCAGGCTAAAGACAGACCTATTGATTTGAGTCCAGTGAGGTGCGTGCTTCTGATGCGAAAGATATGAGTTGCTGCAATGGGCTGGGAGAGCGTTACGGCCGCCTCTTTCCGTCGAGCTCGTGATGACTGAGAGGAATTAATGGAGGAACGATCTGGTTTCAGCTCGCAGCAATGAGATGAGACTGACGGCGGATTCAGATAAATATAGTATTACATTGAATTCTGGTGTTTCTGCTTTAGCATTCGATTAGAAGACGGCGTGACAGATATGTGCTGTCTTGCTCATAAAAGGTTCAGCCATCGCCCTCGTATTTATAGAATTTAATGCAATAGCCCTCTAAACCATCACCTTCATTACAAACATAGATATTCATATACGAGACTGTAATCATATTAGGGATTGCTATCGGGAACATCTTATAAATTCTCTAGAGCATAAAGAGCTTTTCACGAAAGAATCTAGGTACATGGAAGCTCTGTGGTTAAGGTAATGAGCCAACAGTCTAAAGATTATAGGTTCAAACCACAAGTCAAAAAAGGCCATAAAGGGTCCTTAGTCTGCTATCCTGGTTTTCTTTGGAAAAAGAAATGGGCCAAACAGCACAAATTACAAAACTCTAACGGTCCTAACATCGAACCACTGGTCAGAAAATTAGCCAGAACTAAGAAAATGCACTCTTGAGAGTTCTGTGGCACCATTTTCTACTCCAGTGCAGTTTAAAGGGAAGAACTTTCAAGCAGGGAATAGCATGGGGTTTCAGATTTTTCTTAAACGACTAGCTTGACAATTTCGAATTTGCAGGTTTATATTGTGAAACATCAAGTGAAAGGGTCACTATTATGAAGTTGGCACCCACCCTGTAGTGTGGGTGTGCTGATCCACATGATGCCAATCATCTATTCTCATGGTTGTGGTTGTTTCGGCACATTCCCTGCTGCTACATGAAGATTTGAACATTTGACCTTGGCACTATGTCTGGAGGTAGGAATGTTCATACAATGAGGTGATGGTAGTTTTAGGTCTTCACTCTCCTTGTAGGTCAAGCTCTTTCCTTGTGGGTGTTTCTTGCAGAGTGGATAGGATGGGTTAGGTTCCCCGCTAACATCTCAGTAGCACAGTCTCACTCACACATTTCTTTATATTCCTATTCGTTTATTTGCAGCATGAGGATGCACTGGCGGGAGTGGCACCCAACATGGTGGATGATTTTGATTGTAGTGGCTCATGCTCTTGCAATTTTTGATTAGTGCTATTGCCGGCCCCCGGGCATGGGCTACCCTCAGAGGTCTTTGGTTTTCTTCTGTATGCCAATTTAGGTCGATAAAAAGTTTTATGTGATTGTATAGCTTACAAATGTCTCTGTTATGAAAACAATAATACGTTAGTACTGTCACATAGAGTAGGAAGGGGGCACAGACCTGGGACTGGTAAAAACTGGTGGTTTTTACCAAATATATCCAAGATTCTCCAGAATTAGTATTTGTAAATAATAATAATAATAATAGAAATAAATATAAATATAATGATTGTTGCGATTGTGGCGAGTTTCCATGTTCTCCCCAGATCCGCATGGGTTTTCTCCGGTTTCTACAGTTTTCTCCCACAGTCCAAAAACATGGATTCCAGGTAAATTGAATGCTCTAAATTTCCCTGTATAGTGTGTGGCTGTGTGAGTGAGTGTGGGCCCAGCGATGGTTTGGCACCCTGTCCTGGGTGTTTCTGCCCAGCGCATGAGATGTTCTCCCCTGGATGGGCATGGGGAGCCCCACCGCGACCCTAGTAGAGGAATAAGTGGAAGATAATGGATGGATAGATTGTTTCATGATTTGGTATCTTGTTGTATTTAGCAGTTAGTCGTCATCTTAACACCAGTTAGTGAGGTTTCTAAGGAGTCTGCAACCCATCTCAGAAAAAACGGGCTGTTATGTAATCAATTCAGACAAAATCATGTTCAAATGCAGTTTTTAAGGAGCATAAAGATTGGAAGCGGAATTGGTTGTGACGCAAGAGGCACCAGTTACAGACGCGCCCGGGGCACCAACTATATACCTCACGGCGCAGTCGACTCTGCATAGACAGTACAACCTGCACAGAATAAAATAAGACCCTGTACACAAACAAAATAAAAACGTAACCCAATAACTCCAGGCGTTTATTTTCACTGTAACGGCGGTAACACTCTGGTGCTCCATGAATGAAGTTCCAACTGTTAGCATAGCAATCTGATAACGGCATTTGTTTATTTTTCTCTATTAACCTTTGTGAGAATGTACAAATCCCAGCTTTTAAACTACTCGGCTTTGGTTCAAAGTCACACTGTTGTGTCGACTGAAAAAGTCCAGCCTCGTGTCAACTTCCACACTTCCTGTTTAGAGTATCTTCTGTAAGGGAACTGCTGTTGTGGTTTGGGTGTTTTGCAGATGATGATCTCTTGCCACTGTGCACTTGCTCTTGCTGGTGCACTTGTGTGAAATGCGTACGCACTCCATGGGGTGATCGTTATCACAGGAAAACCCTCACATACCTTGTAAAGCTAGTAAACAACGTTTTTGGTGTAAAATAAGACAAACGCCTTACAAATATCATTCATACTGTGGCTTATCATAACACTATCGTCAAATGTGATCCTTCTCACATCAGTAATGCTTGTCGTCAGGCCGCAGAGACACTGATTAAATGCTGAAGAGTGACCAAAACAAGGTCAGCCGAAATAAAATTAGCTGGAGTCTCAGTGTTCTTGGGACTGAGGGATGTTTTTGACAAACCTTCCAGAATGCATCACGCTTATCTGAGCTTTTCTGTGATCTCTAAGCATTTAGACTGATATTCTATTTACTGTGTATATATATATATATATATACACATATATACACTCACCGGCTCTTTTATTAGGTACTTCTCCTCAGTTCTACACTCACTGTCTTTTTTTCAGTACAGATTTGTAGTATGATGATCAGGAACCCTACATTGGGTATTAGGGTGGTGGATGATTCTTAGTACTGCAGTGATGGTGACATGGTAGTGATGTGGTAGTGTGTGTTCTCCCCTGGATGGGCATGGGAAAGCCCCCGCGACCTTAGTATAGGATTAAGCTGAAGAAAATGAATGGATGGATGGATATATAATATAAACTTTTAGCGCTGGTAAAGTGTTTAAAAGTCTTCTAAGCCGTTATCACAAAAATTGTGAGCATAACAACATGAAATGGGAGTTTTATATTTTCGAGAGAAGTGCGATGTGTCTTCAAGTGTTTCTTCAAGTCGTTCCACCATTCAGCACCAAGGAAAGCTTTGGCGTGATGCAGACTCCAGGCAGCAATCATCCCTAGAATGCAATGATGGAACCATGGTAAACCTGTTGGTACTGGGAAGCAGATCCAGCGATGTTCTTTAGGTTCTTCAGGATGTTCTAACTTCTACCGTTGAAAAGAGATGCTGGCTTTACTCCCGTAATCCTTACAGTTTCAGATAAAACCCTGCAAATGTGGGTGGAAATCAATGTTATAATGCTGCATGGAGCTTAACACTGCAGTTAAACCTAAAGGTTGTCTGGTGAAACATTACGGGCTGTGACTTTTATTATATACCAGGACAATCTTACCTTGTTCAGACAGTTTCACAAGCCGTGTTTCAAACCGTGTCAGTTTTTTATTGATGTATATTTAAAGAGGCGCCTCCGCAGCCCTGTCACAGCTCTGCTCCATATCCTAGACAGGTAGGTATCACCTCTGTTCTCTCCCCTAATACTTTAGAGTTTGATGTTCGCCGACGGCGGGGACTTGCAACACAGGGACCCATCACGTTGCGTTCCCTCCCTGATCCTGGCGACGGCCTTCGCAGAGAAATCTTGAAAGTGTCAAAGCCCTCTGAAGTTCGGAGGAGCTTGCTGCTTACCGGCTGACCTACTTAGATGTGATTTCTCCGACGCCTGTGAGCGTTCGAACTCCACCCGACATCAGAAGATTGATGGAGGGAATGCTTAATAGTCAGTCCCCAGCTTTCAGGAGTCATCTGTGGAATTATTACCTGGATTTGCGGGGTGCCCCTGTCTAGATATTTGGTCTGTTGCATTTGGTGCTTGTTGTGTCATTCGTCACAAAGGTTTCATTTGTACCGATCAGGTCAGTGACGGCACACGGGATTACTCTCCAGCCATATTTTTAAAATTACAATAAAACCACAACCGCAGATTAGTCTCATTGTGGCTGTGATCATTTTTAAGCATAGGATAGCAGATCATTTACATTTCCGTATGTTAACATGCTTCATGTCTGCAGTTTGGGGCTGAAAGTCCAAGATCCCTTGTGAAAATGCTTTCATATTGCTGATTTATTGAATTTAATGCTCTGTTTATTAATACAAAGCAGTGTAATGATGCTGAATACACCTGAAAGCTTTGCTGCTTCTTGCACACACACGGTCTTGTGTTTAAGACCAGATACAATATGGACAAAGTCATAAGACCCATCTTTCCATCCATCTTCTACTTATTTTTATACTAGGGTTGTGTTGAGGTTCCCATGCCCATCCAGGGGAGAACGTTTCGGGTGCTTCGTAGATACACCCAGGACAAGGCGGGTGCTAAGACTATTGCTAATCTCTCACTATATTGGGCAGTTTTTTATAGGGGCAATTTAGAACCGCCAATTTCCTTGAATCCATGGATTGGACTTTGGTAGGAAACATGGGGAAAATGCCACCCAGCTTGGGATTGGAACCTGGATCCCACTAACCCACTAACCACTAACCAACCACTAAGTCACCATATAGCCCGTCATAAGCCTCACCTCTCAGTCATTACTTTTAATAGTTTCATTCACTTCTCTTACCATATTTATAAATTCAGGACAGTCGTATGCCTCCATCTTTGGGAAAGGCCATGTTGTTTCCAATAGGACTGTGCCTCTGGGCACAATGTGCAAAGTCCATATGCATGAGTTTGCTGTAGATGGATTTAACTCGTCACATGGTGGATTTGGGAACCAGAAAAAAAGATAGTGAGTAAATATGTTCCATTTAACTGTAATGAAAAAGTCAGGGTCACTGCATTGCTCAGAATTATTCACCACCCAAACAATACTTGCTCTTTGAGGGTTCTAACTTAAACTTACAGATTTACAAAGTACTGTATACAGAGAAACAGACAAGACTACAGAATGTAACTGAGGAACTACATAGTTCTATATGATATGATGAGCCGATCAAAATGGCACAGCGTGAGTAGAAACAAGAAGGTGGATACAGTGTTTACTGGTTAAGCAGCTTCTATTATGAGAAGACTATGAAGTCAACAGGAAACAGCCTGAGTCAGTTCACGTAAAATAATGGAGAATGTAATTTTTAAATATGTGTTTTTATAGAAATGAGAAGACGGTCGTTTAATGGCTCTTCCACCCTAGGCTTGCAGTTCTTGTGGCTTTGTGACCCTGGTTCAATTCTTGGTTCAATTCCACCAAGTCCTTTGGCTGAAGTGCCCTTGAGCAAGGCACCTAACCCCAATAGATATTTGGGCGCACTCTATAAGGCTGCCCACCACTCGGGGCACATGTGCTCAGAAGGACAAATTCCTCTGTGTGAAAACGCACACACAGTAGGCAAAATAGATCGCTTACCATTATTGTACATCACCGCTACTAGTTTGACCTTTAGCATCACTGACTGATCTGTAAAACCTGTCCCCATGTGAATGGAGGCAAGAGGCCACGTATAACATATATAGGCGGCGGGCAAAACCTTGAACCTGGTTTCTCATGGTGTGTGTTCTGGGAGCTCGAGGTTTGCTTTTGCAGTCTGCTGTGACTTTTCCACTCTGCTCTTTTGCACGGCATGTTTAGTTTTTTTCATACTCGGCGCGCCCCATGGAGCCTCTCTTCATTTTTATTTTTGCCAGCGCCGGCGCTACTTGAAATGTGCCCGTCTCTGTAATTAATTTCAGCAATTTTCCTAATTAAATTGAGGCCTGATGGAAGTTGATTGAATTACAGTTTCCGCCCGGCAGACGTTTTTGTCCGGCAAGGGAAAAAAAAAAACAACAGGCCGTGTTGTTGGGAGTTATTTTGGAGCTCGTTCCAGATAAGCGCATTCCTCGCTTTACTTTGACCAGTGGTCATGTTTTTGATGTCACAAGACTGAAGGCTAAAAAAACCCAAAAAGGATAGAAGGATAGTTTGTTCTCTCCTCACAGCCTGATTAGGCTGTTTATGCATTTGTGTAATTAAAATCAGATGTTTAATACATGCTCGGTTAAGCAGAAATGTTCTACCAAATGGCCATCTGGTGTGCACTTTTTTTTTTCCTCCCTCTTTGCCTCTTCAGCATCAATTTGTTTCTCTGATTTGATGGCAAATTCATAAATGGGATGAATTTCCCCTTTTTATTTCACACTATTGGTCCTGGGATTTTTGTATTCGAGGGGAACCTTGTAATGAAATGAGGCGGCAGGTGTTTTGGTCATCTTTCGTCTCCGAACAGATCATCATCTGTGTCAGTGGGAATAAGTGCTGTTCAATTAAAATTCAGAATAAATGATAATTTTATAATTGCAGCCACAGCAGTATCGTAGAGTCCATGTTTTTGGACTGTGGAAGGAAATCAGAGAACCCTGAGGAAACCAATGTGGACACGGGGAGAACATTGAAACTTCACCCGTTTTAGGATTCAAACTCCCCAGTGGTGGACCATTCTGCCCATCACAATTTTAGTTCAATTGTAATTTCATCATTCATTCTGTTAATTGAAAACCATGTTTTTAAGTAAACACCTGCTCTAGTTCCTCATTTCATTTTCGAGGACCATTTAGATTAATTATAGCAAAACTAAGATTTCATTACGCCGAAAAGGAGCATAAAGAAGGTTAAAAGATAAAAGCTCTTGGGTTTATAGCGCTGAAGCGATTCATTATCTTCACCTGGTTACAGCGGGTTCGTGGAGACACACTGATGGTCTCGTTTCAAAGTGAACACAAGTGCTCCCCAAATTAAGCATGTCTTTGAAGGGAAAACAGACCTTGGTTACGCATTACCGCTCGGAGAGGAATAAATGAGCGAGAGTTTGAGTGAATGCGCAGTGTAGAAAATGGCGGGTTGAGAAAGTCTGTGAAGATCATCAAAGCAAGAGAAAATTCTCGCACAAATGGAAATGCACAATTATAAAAGTAGGGCATCGCATTCGATCACAGCCTCATCCCTGTCTCTCTCTTGCGTGCGCTCTCTCTCTCTCTCTCCGTCTCTCAGCCTGTCTTTCGCATCGGCGCTCGCTCTCTCTTGGCCTCTTTGTCTTTGCTGCCTGGGTGCACATCTGTGTGGAGGAGGATGGTGCACTTGCACGGCACTCGTGAGCTGAATTTGAAAATCATCCTGTGTTTGATGATGGGAAGATGCTCGCTTCAGGACCAGCTGGCGCTGCTAGGCCTCGTTTTTTAGGCGGCTGGAAGGATGACCTAACTGTAGGTGGGACTAAAATACAGGGAAGGTTTGATGCGATGGCGCTGATTTAACGGCCCGAGGATGATCGGCTCCACGTCTGTAAGCACACACAATCAGGCACGCCAGCGGCATTCGTCGGCTTTTATTCCCACACATGGACCAGAAAAGCTTTGGTTTTGCGGCGGTCTGGGGCAGTTTGCAGGAGTTGATGTGATATACAGAGAGGAGTTTGTGTTGGTGGAAAAACCGACAGCCGTGTACCAAGAGGCAAGAGGCGTCCAAAAATAGCGGTATAAAGGAAACAAAAATAAGATAAACAGTGCCTTATGCAGCAGTGGCACTAAAAATACAAATGAACAGGTCGGGTACATTTTTTTTATTGTAAACTCTCCTTAAAGGCTCTTAAACCAAGAATTAGCACTTGACAGACCAGATATTATGACCGTTGCTCTTTGTATGTTTGCTGGCCGACATATTAGAGACACCTTCTCAGTTGTATCCTCATCTAGTTAGGGATCTATTTTGCCCAAAGAAATTTGTCCCCCACATTTAACCCATACGTGCAGTGGGCAGCACTGTACAGTCTTGTTGGTGTTGGGTACCTTGCTCAAGGGAATTTCGGCGATTGTACTTGATGTGACCGGGAATCGAACCAGGGACTTTTTGCAGGTTGCAAGGCTGGTTCCTCAACCACAAGTTTGCAACTGCCCCTCGACACTTGAGACCTGAAGGTCCTTGGTTCGATTCCCAGTTCCACCAAGTACTATGGCTTAAGTACCCTTGGGTAAGGCACCTAAACCCAATTGCTCTCTGGGTGTTATCAGCAGGGCTGCCCACCATGCTGGACACGTGTGCTTACTTTAAATGTGTGTGTTTCACTGCAATTATGGGTTGAGTGTGGAGGACAAATTTCTTCAAAAGTTAAAAAAAAGTTGCTGTCTTTAACTTTACGTCTTTAAGGTGGAGCAGGTAGGATGGTCCAAAAAGTGCATAGTGAGTGAACAGTGTCTCCAGCTGATCCATCATACCACCACCACCTGTGCCACTGTAGCGCTGAGATTCCACCACCTATATAGTACCTGATCTGTGGTGCTCCAATAGAAGTCCTTAATATTGCAGTATCCATTTATGAGTTACTTGCCCTCTTTCTGTACCAAATTCCAAAATGCCGCCTTTTAATTAAAACCAGGTCAGTTCATTTGTTCAGATGGCTGTTCTCCTTCCGTCTACATCATGAGGTCTTGTTCAGGGGGTGAGAAATTACCTCGGTAATGTTCAAGTCAGAGGAAATTGGTGCTACCACAATGGCTGCTGTCTTTTTCCGCGGCAGACTTTAATCTGTTTTATAGCACTTTCGCTGCCCAGTGCAGTTTTCACTTCTCAGAAGGCTTAAGTGGGATTCTGCCTCCTTCACCTTAAAGCCGAATTTGCTATCCGAGATTGAGATTGATGAAAGCCTGAGCTTCCTTTCATCCCTCCCAGCCAGTGAAAATGTCAGAGCCTCTCAGCTGCCTCTCTTTAGCAAAGACGAATAGCTCAGCTCTACCGCCAGCCAGCGTTTGTCAGCCAACAGCATGTAGGGCTCTGTTAGCTTTGATGCTGATACCGTTTGAACCGTGTTAACGTTGATTTCCGAGGCCGCATTAGACCCGGCTTTGAACGCGATCTGATCCGGGCAGGGTTTGTCAGCTTGGAGCTGCGCTGGTGCACTTTCTAGGCACTGCCAGAATGCATCTGGGGGAAAATTATAGTGGTCAGTCCACTAACTGTGGGCACTGAGTTGAGGATTCGGGAAGGATTTGGCCTCATTTATTAGGAACGTAAAAACACTTTTCTCAATCACTACATATTGCTCTATTCCCACATTTTCAACTTCTCGTGCTCAGTTCTCCTTCGTCTTTAATGAGGACCTCGGGGAGAGGGATACAGCCATGACCCGACGG
This sequence comes from Xyliphius kryptos, assembly GCA_025769995.1. NCBI lineage: Eukaryota > Metazoa > Chordata > Actinopteri > Siluriformes > Aspredinidae > Xyliphius > Xyliphius kryptos. Next base: position 5,296 of record JAOUQT010308042.1, on the reverse strand, counting down.
GTTTTTAAATATTTTCATTGAACAGACATAAATTCCTTGGACGCGAATTAACACTTTCACACTTTTTGACTGTAACTTTGGTGCTATGTTGCTGTTCTTTGTGAATCCATCTTGTCCATTATCTTCCAAAAAATACTCTCCAAGGTTGTACAGGGAAGGGTCCTCAATGTCCAGCCAATGCAGAAAGTTTAGGGCGTTGGGTAGATACACCAAAACTCACACACATAGAGTGAGACTAATTAAAAACTTTTACATTTTACAGAATAATGATGTGCCCCACACTTTTGTCCATGTAAGTGAGCGCTGGGATAGGCTCCATCGGCCCCATGACCCTGATGTGGATAAGCGGATCAGAATTTGTAAATCTTATCAGGGCATAAAATCAAATGATTCGTCCTGACACAGACGTTTGGCTTCAGCAACATGGAGTTTGAGCTCCCTGCTGCTGTAGGGATTAAAAAGCGGTCAATGGCGCGGTTCTGCAGTCGCTGCTCTAAAAAAAGCTTTACAATTGAAATACAGTCAGACTTTAGAGGCTTCGCTTTTCCTCACAGTCCTCTCATCGACTTCTTCCACCCTCTGTGTCGGAGTGAGAATAAACATGGGTAATTAATCCTTTGCATTGCTCGTTCCGCAAAAACACAGCAGCCTGCTAATCAGCTAGAGGTGCTACACCAACACCAACGATTACAGCTGACCAGTTCCATTTAGTGTAAAGATGGATTTTGTAGTTCTACAATTATAGAATCTCTTCGTGGACAACAGTACATAGTGTTTAGTCCTCATAGTACTAATAAGTTGGACTTATTATATATAGTGCCTTTCCAAAACCCAAGGACAATTTGCAAATGATTAGCAAAAAAACCACCACAGATGCAGGTATTATTTGGTAGGTGCATTATTCCTATCCCAGCAGTCTCACTGAGATATTTAAATGAAATAATTTTATTTAAATTATTTAAGTGCTGCATCTGCTGCACTTAAACCCCTTCACCACATCAGTCTCACTGCAGAACTGACCATAAACAATCCACCAGCCAACTTATACCTGTTCTGTGATGGTCCTGACCAGTCCAGACTAACAAAAACAAGGCAACAGAAGTACTACAATCTGTAAATGTAAAACTACAAATTCCATCTATATGGTAAGTGGAGGAAATAGAAAATGGAGCAAGAACTTGTACTTTATGTATAAATATGTAGAAACAATTATTTATAATGGCTTTTATTCTGCTCACTCGATGTGATTTTGGCGTTTCACTGGGTGATAATGAATCTATTGGCTTATTAGCTCTGTTTTTTGAAGTTTTTGTTTTGACCCCTCAAACTTTAATGGCAGCAGCCACTTTGCAAAGTCTGAAGGTCTAATTAATGTCTTTAAAAAATGAAAGGATGGAAAAAAAACGGGAGGAAAGCGTTTGGTAAATTGCGGCGCTGCTTTGAAGTCAGTGACATTGTTATTAAGGACATCTCGTTGAGTCGGAGGGAAGATAAATGAAGGATGGTAACCAAATCACAAACCATAAACGGCCTTTTTTTCCTTAACTTTTTTTCAAACATCATCTATAAACCCTCACTTTCTAAAAGCCCTGTTTCCATAGTGACGGCTAGATGCTGCTACTCTTCTGAATGATGATGGCTGAGTGTTCCACGCATATCTGCCGGTCACTGTCTTATGTTGGACTTGACACCTCAACATCCTCAACCCCGCCCCCCCCCACCTCTCACTGGAGACCCAAAGTCCTGAACGTTGAGACCTATTTTTGATATGATTTGGGATGAAGCTTTTCCAAAACCATCAGCATCAGACTAGTTTTGTTTTAAGGACTTTCCTTTATGGCAGCACAGTTGGCATAGGGGTTAACACGTTGGCCTCTCTGTGATTTATCACAGTGACCCCCATGTCCATGATAGTTTTTGTGAGCTATAAAACTAGCTTTTGGTAACCGGACTCTGGACTGAAGTAATGTTCTGTGAAGTTATGACCGCTGAAGTCTGATCCTTTCATCAACATCTTGTAAGTGCTGTTGACACAACATAGACACAGATTCACACACATGCGCGCGCACACAATCTTTTGATCCTTGCCGCTGAGTTCCTCTTTCACGTTACTTTAAAAAGCATGTGAGTGTTTGTGGAACTTTGTTTTTTTTTTATCAAAGGCATGCTGTTATGGTTTTCTTCTGTCCCTTCAGTAGGATTGCAAGAAACAGTTGACTGATTGAAATAAGGTCACGTCTTTCGGTGTTGCTTCTGCTCGCTGCTGCAGAAGAATTAGGTGCTGCTCTTTTTTAGTTTGGCTTCATGGTGTCTGTGCAACAAGGTGTTCTTTCCAACCGCAGATTTAGATGTTTGAAGTGGCTGATGTGCATGAGGCAAGCTGAATGCCCTGTACTGGCTTTAAAAGTGAGGCCAAAGTATCTGGACCCATTTCCTGTTACCTCATTTGATTGAGTAAATCTTAAATAGTGGTTAAGGTGCTGGACTATCAATTTAAAGTTTTAGGGTTCATGTTGGCACTGTGGGCCCATGAGCAAGGCCCTTAAATGTTATTGCTCCAGATGTGTTGTATCATGGTCCATCCTATATTCCAGGGGTATTTAATTATATGATAGAGAAAATGTGTTAGGTCTGAAATGTGTTAGGATTTAGTTCCATATCCTGTAAACTAAAATAACCAAGTAGTTCTATCAGCATTTAATATCAGGAACTGATTACAAATGAAATTGTTAGTATCGTTTGTGATATTTTAACAATAGCTTTTGTATTAAAGGCTGAACTGAATGAATTATTTATAAAATGTAAAAAAAGCAACATTAAAGAAACAGATTGCCTTTGAAAAAAAGTGCATCATAAAGTGCGCATTTATAGTTACTGAAAATAAAATGGCGGTCTTCTTGGTAACTCGATTTTACATCTTAACAGTTTTTTTAACAGTTTATTTTCTTCTTGTAGTCCTCTCAGTTTTCTGTCGACTTTTCTTTTTTTGAAACACACCAACTAAATTAGCCTTTCTTTGACTCAGTTGATCCTCAAACTGCTGCTTTGTACTTTGTCTGTGTACATTACCTAATCTGCACAGATCTGACTGGCTGAGGAGCACCTTTAGTAATCTAATACGCATGCGATTTGTCTGCACAGCGAAGCATATGAAGGCAAGAAAAGTTCCACCGCTTAAAAAAAAAGTGAAAATTATATCCACAGTTAATTGATTTGGGTCCGCAGTGAATGTCCCAATGTCTGGTTATTCTAATTTCATCTATGACGTTGGAATACTTGTAATAACCTCATGTAATGTAGGCTACTCAAACTCATCCCTGGTCATTATCTTGACGTTCCCAATGCCCATCCAGAGGGAAAATAGTTTGGTCTCTGTGCAAACAGGACAGGGAGCCAATCCATCACTGGGCAAACACTATCTCACACATATATACTATAAAAAGGCAATTGATGCAATATTAAGTGTGTGGATTACAGATTATAATGGATTATAGAGTGTGGGACTACTGAAGGTTTACAGGGAGGGTTTCAGTAAAACAGCCGGACACATTGCTCACTTCTGTATTTTTTTTTTATATCAGCAGTCCATAGTAGGTAAGATCTGCACAAATCCACAGGAAGTTGTCGGCCCCTATAGCAGCTGTATCCACTTCTCCCTTTTGCCACTTTGGTTACTGTCTTGTTTATTTGTTTTGAAGAACCTGATTTACTGTAAGTGAACATGAAACTTAAAAGGGATGTCACACAGGTCACTTCCCTAAAAAGATTAATTAAGGTAACAATGCCATGTGTACAACTAAGATCTCATCTTATCTCATTAACTTACTCTGAAGTCTTTACCAGGGTCACGGGGATTGAAGTCCAAACACTGGAGAATGTTACCTGGCTGCCTATAAAGTTTGTTGGAGGATGGGTCATGTTGTTGGTTGCTTTTAATTGCAGAGGTGAACCTGGTCCCCTTAACTGATACTGACAGATTTCAAAATATTTGGGAGGACACTTTTTGGTTTTAGCATGATGGGGGATGGGGGAAGGAACTTGCCTGCACTGAGCCCTGACCTCAACCCTATTGAAAACCTTTGGGATGAACAATAATGGAAATTACAAACCAGGTTCCTCTCTCCAACTTCATAATTTCTCACGCATTTCACTCCCACTGCTGGGAAATCACCCCGTTGATATGTAAAATGTCAGTCGTAGATTTGGGGATTCTTCTGCTGGTACTACTATCATGTTGCAGACACACTTCCCATCCATGTGTTTTGCAGAAGACAATATTGCATGCACGCTATTTATAAAACCACCTGCTACAAAATGTGTTACAAATAAAGCTGCTGAATTTTAAGCCTTGAAAACGAGACAAAAGCTGTATGATGTACTCATGCTAACAGATGAGGAGCTAGTTTACACTAGTTTAGATCCATTTCCTGTCCCTGCGTATGCTGTCTTTAACACTGTGGTTTGTACTACATCATATTCTGTTGACGTGATAAAGTGATCTATTTTGTTTACTGTGCTTTAAACGCAGAGGAATTTGCTCTCCACATTTAACCTATCTGTGCACACATATACACACACTATGCCCGGAGTGGTGGGCAGCCCTGTACACGGTGCCTGGGTAACAATTGGGGTTAGGTATCTTGCCATAGTAGTTGTTGGGACTGGGAATGGAACCAGAGACTTTAACATCGCAAGGGTGGTTCCTTAACCACAACCCTGTGACTAACCCCTGTTACTACTGTTTACGTCCTAAAACATCTTGAAATTGTGTTTAGTGTTACGTCCCTGTATCTATGGCAAAGACAAACAGTACATGTAAAGTGTTCTCTAAAACGTAACACTCAAGTTAAACTGTGTGTGACGCAGCAGTTTGAAGAATAACCCCACTATCGAAGCCTAGTGTTTAAATCTCAAGTGGTTGTGTCAGTTTGACGGGGCACGTTTGCAGATATATTTGGGGTTAAACACGCAGGGGCCACGATTGGGGCTTTACTTAGTGCTGACTTTTACGAGATGTTAGAAGTTGAAAAGGCAACTTTTTGCATCTTTAGTGGTTTTTGTGGATATGGGATAAGGTGGCTACAGCACTTGGAACATTTTTCTATCACTTGGATAACAATGTACAACCTTAAGTTTATTATTGCTTTTATAAAACAGTTACAAACACACTATAATAAAAAACATGGTTTGATTCATTAATGTGTTCATTCATTCATTCATTATCTTCCGCTTATTCCTTTATGAGGGTCGCGGGGGGTGGGGGGGGGGTTGGCACACATTCATACACACAGTATAC
>JAOUQT010308030.1:0-15305 GCA_025769995.1 Xyliphius kryptos | reverse complement strand
AAGTGTGCCACAATCTTCATGGGCTGAGCATTCAAAGCCCTCTCTGTAGTTCTACAGAAATACAGCTTCTAGTTTTAGGTGCTGTTCAGTCACAACAAAAGTGTCACATATTTAAGAGCAGGGGTTCTTAGCTCAAGACCCACATTTTGTCATGGTCATTAATTCACAACCCACTTTTATAATATTCAAACTAAACTAAGAGACTCAAAAACACATTTTGTATAGAATAAATGTAGTGAAAATAAAACACATAAATAATATATATTTAGTAATATATATTAGTTTTATGAAAAATGTATATAAAAGTTTAATAAACAATTAATAGAATGGCATTTGCATTTGTTACCATCTAACTACATTTGATCCAAATTAATAATAACTGTCTTGTAAGTACATTAACGCCTTTCTTTATCGCTTCCTTTTTCCCAACAATAGAATTTCTTGTGTACTATGACTTTCCGTCTCGGAATCCAGTGAAATCCGAAATTGATAAAAGCAGTTTTTATTGACCGACCACTTGAGAACCGCTGCTTTTAGTGAGCACAGCTAAAGCACATTTTATAACCCCCTGTCTGTCTCCCATTGCTAATTACTTATGGTTTCATTATTCACTCATACTGAAGATGGTTTAAAGATCAAATGTATTTTATGTTCTAGTATTTTATTTTGTTACCCACTTCTAGATGGGATAAACATCAAACATTACATTTAGCATCAGATGTTATTGCTCCGCTGTGGCAAGCAGCACAAAGAAGAACATGATTTTTTTTGTAAGCAAACTGGTAAAATGTAAATGAAATAATAATACACAACCTTGAGTATTGCTTATTGTTTTTATAAAACAACCACCCTATACAAACACACTATAATAAAGAAAATCAAGAAAATATTTTTAGAGGTGTTTATTATTGCCATAATATCACGGCTGGACAAATGGATCAGCCAATCAGATTTAAGAGCCAGAAGTAACCGTTTTATAAAAGGTATTGCCGAAAAATGCTTTTTTAGTTTTGTTTTAAGTATCAGCGTCACCATTGTGTGTAATTACAGTCAGTAGCACCAAAGAAAATATTGTCTAACTGATATAATGTAAATTTATTTTTTTCCACAAATGGTGGTTGTTGTGTTGTTTTTAATTTTTTTTTTTTTGGTTACAGGATTACCGTTCACGAAAAAAAGCACGGCTACAAAAGCGAATTGAGGAGCAGTTAAGGGCAGCAGCTCAGCCGAGACCTGATGCACATGTTGCTTCTGGCTTGCCATCAGAGTTTTCCGAGCTGCTGAACTCCTTTGGTGGAAGTGCCACAGGGGGAAACGTCCTGATTAAAGGCACACGCTTTACCCATTCAGAGAAATTCACCTTTACCCAGGTAAATTGCTTCCCGAAAACTTTGAAGACAGAAGAAAGTTATCTTCCCAAATAACTTGCTTTTTATCCCAAATAAGTAACTTTTATGAAACATGCCTGTAAAAATGCTCGCCACCAGGGCGTAACGTTCTATATATAAACTCCAAAGCCATCACTTAAAAAAAAAATTGCCTTTTAACTTTCACATTGTTATCAAGTTCTTCCCTGTACTGAAGCATAAACAGTGTGTGTGAAGCATATACAGTGTGCATACACACACAAAGTGCCTTGAAAATGTATTCGGCCCTCTTGAACTTTTCAACCTTTTGCCACATTTCAGGCTTCAAACATAAATATATGATTTTTTTTTTGTGAAGAATCAACAAGTGGGAGACAATCGACAATTTTATTTTAGAAATAAAAAACTAAAATTAGGGCTTGCAATATTATTCGGCCTCTAAACTTTCAGCTCAAACAAGGAGAAGACTCATGATCGCTCTGGATGAACTGCAGCGATCTACAGCTGAGGAGGTCGTACACTGCACAAATCTGGCCTTTATGGAAGAGTGGTAAGAAGACAGACATGTCAAACTTATTGGCCACTATGCAAAACGTTATGTTTGGAGTAAAAGCAACACAGCTCACTGCCCTGAACACACCATCCTCACTGTGAAACCTGGTCCCTTCAGCAGGGGGGGAAATTGTTAAAATTGATGGGAGGATGGATGTAACCAAAAACAAGACCATTCTGGAAGAAAATCTGTTGGGAGTCTGCAAAAGACCTGAGACCTGAGGGTTAGAGATTTATCTTCTAACAAGACAATGATCTAAAACATGAAGCAAAATCTACAATCGAATGGTTCACAAATAAACATATCCAGGTGTTAGAATGGCCAAGTCAACGTCCAGACCTAAATCCAATATGCAACTTGCTAAAAGTCCTGCTCCTCTCCCATGACTTTCCCTCTTTCCACAGCATGTAAAGGCTGCAGACATTTGCAGACATTTCCATCTTTTCATTTTCTGCACCACCTCACTACCGTAACTGGGTGCCTTTCTGATGACTGGGTCAGGTTGTGCTTTGCTTCTTTCTGGTGCAGTTTCTTCTACCTCTGTCTCAAATCTAAATTGCTGAATGCTGTTATTAAAAACAGTCTCTGCCACAGTCTCTGCAGATTCATCCTCTTTATCTATTCATTACTGAATCTGAATGGGAAACCAGTACTGGAAAATGTGATTCAGTTCAGTCATTGCTGGCATTAGAAAGCTGGGTTACTCACTGTATTCCACCAGTGACGTCACAGGGTAACTTTGGAGTTTCCGGACCCACCACGTGCGTTTCTGTCAATTTATTTGAACTCATCGATTTTTAAAGAAAACTAAAAATGTTTTTTCTTTTTGTTATTTATTCATTATTATTCACATTTTAGAAGCTAAAATAATCTGAAATCATCTGGGTGGTAAAATGAAGACAGAGAGAAACTAATGTTTAGAAGCCGGAGAACAGAAAATGAAAAACACTGGAATACAATGCATAATGGAATGCAATATACAAAGAACGGCTGGGCTGGACTACAGAATGACAATAAACACAAGTGAGACAAAATAAAAACAAATAGAATGAAATGTACAAAAAGCTGCCATTGATTATATGTATAACTAGCATAATACCCATGCTGCGCTATTATGGGGAGCTTGATAACAACTTGAAAGATCAAATGCGGTTGTTTTTGAATGAGTGATGGCTTTGGAGTTTATATATTTTTTATTAATTTAGAATGAGGTTTGTGGCAATTAAAAATACGTTGTCCACGCGGTTGCTTTCTTACCTGAATTTATCAGTAGGTTTTCCAAGGACACTATAAGTTATGACTTAGCCATGTTTTAGCTTTATAGGTACTCGCCAAGACACCAATCCATTCGAGTTGTTGCATTCGATGGCAATAGCAAACGAACAATCAAATGTAGGAAAGCGAGAACCCGTAGGACATGATGCCAAGTCTCAGCTTTGTAGGTCCTCTGGAAGACCCGGGTGTGACACTGGTGGGGTCTTGCGTTCGATGACGGTTCCGGGCGAACCTTCGAACGCAGGAGGGTGAGAATCACAATTAGGATAGGAAATGACAAACTTCAACCTTGTAGGCCCTCGGGAAGTGGGAGAATTACTGATGAGTGAGTCAGTGAGAGATTAAATAGTTCATGCAGGTTTTTTCAAATGTCTTTAGTATAGGGGTTTGAAAAAAATGTAAATGTTGCAAAAATGCTCTTTCCTGAATAAAAACATATTAACGTAGAGCAGGGTTAATTATTAGAATTCTGTTCGGTCCAGTTAGGTGAAATTTCATCAGGCCAATGTCCAGACCATTATCATTCCTAACTTGTGTAATGATTTAGTACTATATTCTGTATACCGAAGTAGCTTAGTAATTTTAGTCAGCATTTTATCTCAATAACAACTGAAAGATTAAAAAAAAAAAAAAAGTCAAAAATATATTTTAACAATATTTATTGTTTTAAATGCTAAAATAAATAAGATATTTATAAAACACAAATATTTTCCTTCAAGTAAAAAAAGGAGTCACATTAAAGAAACATTGCTTTTGGGGAAAAATAAGTGCTTTATAAGGTGTGTGCAAATAGAAAAAGTTAATAAAACAGCAATCTTCTTGTTAACTTGATTTCACATCTTAACGATTTATTTCCGATGCGGACCCAAACCGAGCAATTATTGATTTAATTTTCACTGTTTATTGTAAGCGGCTTAGTTTATCTTGTCTACAGTATGGCTTCGTGTACGTCGTAAGATCACCAAAGGCACTTCTCATTTAGTCAGATCTGTGCAGATTTGAAAGCGTGAAGCATGCATTGGTGAGAGAGGCAGCAGTTGGAGGATAAATTGAGTAAAATGAAGGCTAATTCAGACGCCCACAAGAAGGAAATAAACTGTTGTGAAATTGAGTTAACAAGAAGACTGCAATTTCATTTAGTTTTTTCTATTAACACATACGTTATGATGCACTTTTTTTTACAAAATCAATGTATTTCTTTAATGTAGCTCTTGTTTTTACTTGAAGGAAAAAAAATAGTTTAAGTTTTATAAATAGTTCAATTCAGCATTAGTTTAACAACACAAATATTCAAAATATATTGTACAATATTTGTAATTTTTATTAGTTGATGAATTAAAAATCTAACAAAACTACTAGGCTACTTCAGTATACAGGATATGGCACTAAATCATAACACAAGTTAGAAATGATGATGATTGGACCTTGGCCTGATGAAATTTCCTTTAACTGGACCCAACTAAATTCTTATTAATTCCCCTGGTCGCACTGCTGCTTCTTGCTTCGTATCTGATTGGTGGGAGCGCCTTTAATGATTTTATTACTTACACGATTGGTCTGTGAGTTTACTGCACAGTAAAGTCCCCACCTTAATGACAAGAAAAGATTAGCCGCTCAAAATAAACAGTAAAAATTAAATTAATAGTATCATTTTGGGCAGTTAACAACGTCTGGACAGCTGTCTCCTCATCAGTGACCTAAGGCGTAGAAAGTCTTAATAAGTCTTAATACTGGCCCTCCAGTGTGCCCATACAATAGCTTTTTGCTCTTTTCTGTATTTATTACTTTTATTCTGTAAAAGATGGATTGCTTAAATAATTGAAGAAGGGCATCATTAAATTTTATTTAGTCTTTTAGCGTAAATTGTTTGTTTGTAAAAAAAAATTAGCCAAAGTTGTGGCATGATTCTGGTTCAACACGGGTGTTTTAGTTACATGTTTTTAGGTGACCCTAACAGTGTCTATGTTTAGTTTTATCAGTGAAAGTCCTGAAGCCCTGCCTTTTGTATATAAATATGTGGGGGAGAAAGTATGTTTTTTTTGTCAGTAGTACACCACTGTGTTTACCTACTGGAAAACTAAATAATGGACAACTAAATAATGTTAATAAGCTTTTTAGATGGCCCATGAAAAAGCAGCCCGCTTCCTATATTTGTGCATATACACCCTGTATACATAAACTTTTCTAGTTTTTACACCAGTAATGTCAGCACAATATTTTTTTCAGGAACCTGAACATTCAGTCCACCAGATGGCAGCAGCAAGTGCACATCCAAGCACTCAGCAGTCAGAGGAGGACCTAAAGGCTCTGCAGGAATCAGAGCTTTCAAACCTCCAGCAGCAGCTCCAGCAGCTGAACTTACAAATGGAGGAAGTGGGCAATGACATCAGGCAGCTCACAGTGGCTATTAATCAGGTAAATGTTCTTAGATAAAACATGCAATGTAATTTAAGACGGACCAATTCAACACAAGAGTTCAGGAAAAAAAAAAAAAAATCCTAAAATCTACTTATCATAACGTTAATAAACACATTTGTGGGGTGACTTCTTTAGCATTTTATTTTAGAAATATATATATATCGCTAAATAGGGTTTTTTAAACACAACATTTCAGTGTAACAACAATGTTTGATTAAATAACAATAAAAACTAAAAATATGTTTTTTATATAAATTCATTCATTCATTCATTCCAAGAATAACAATAAAGCACGAGAAGGCATGCATTGTTGTAAATAAACCATGGGAAAGCGGCACGTCGTACCGTTAAACCTCTTCTCCAGGGGTTATTCACAATAATGCACAACCTCGAGTGACTTATTGCTTCTATAAAACAGTTACCAACACGCTGTATTGGGGGGGGGGGGGAGTTTTATTCGTCAATGCGGTGACTGAAAGCAAAATCGCTAATAAATTCGATATAATTCCGCCATATAATCCATTCCGTTTGTTTTTAAATGAACCCTGGGGCAAGTAATAAAAAAACCTGTCATTTATTGGCCAAATTACAGAATGCAGTTTATGAAAAAGTTCGGGAGGTCAATGGATTTTATATTGCGGATTAATACGAATGTGAAACAGTCAGAGGTGTGTGTTATTGTGAATAATGTCACGGCTAGACAAGTGGCTCAGCCGATCAGATTTAAGGACCGGAACTACCCATTTTGTAATAGTCAGTATAGCTTAATCAGTAAAAGCATATAACTATTTGTAACAAGGTTGAAAGGAATGAGAACCAGTAAAAGAGAATTTCACAACAACGAATAGTTTTATTCAGATCCTCAACACCACTACATTAAAAAATGTGGCTGCACGCACTACAGTGCATGTGCACACACACACAGACATTTTTAATTTTACACACTTTGTTCCCAAACTGTGCTTTTTGGAACATAGTCTGGGGGTTGAGGGTAGTTGTTGTTTTTATTTATTTATTATTATTATTATTATTATTATTATTATTATTATTATTATAATTCTGATGATTATAAACACTGGGCTTTTACTGTCATCCTTTTATAGCCATGCTGAGTCCTCTGTCACTTCAGCTCGTGGTTGTTCTCTGTCTTGGCATGCACTTTTTCCAGTTTTAAAGCGTGCACACGGTCCTTAGGCGAAGCCACATCATAAATTAACCATAATCAAAGTCCTTTGTCGACGGCGCCGCCTTTTCCCCCATGCCACGGCAAACCTACCACACTGCTCCATTCACAGATTCTGAAACCCAGTATGTGCTCAAACCACTGCAAAATGAGAGGAAGAGAGTCCGATGTCCTCTGCCTTCATGCACGCATCTGCCTGCAAACTTTTAAAGTCCGGTCTCCAGCACGTAGCCACTTATGTGTTGTCTGAGTCACCGACGAACCTTTCCAGCCTCCACTCTGATGCCCACGCAAGAGCAGCAGATCCCAGAGGCACGAAATGGCACCTACCGCCGATCATGGCCAAGACGAGCCATGCTCCTGCCGTCTTACGCTCTGTGACTGTGACGCCTGGAAATTCTGCTTGCCCATTCCACTCAGCTTTTCTTTCTGTAAAAGCCTGGGCCAGGATGTGCACTCCTGCTGGAGAACCTGCGCTTGCAGCTCGGAGATGACATCATCTGCCACGTGTGGCTTCATTCGTGCGCCCAGCTCGTGGTCGGTCTCTCATTCCACGACATGCGCAATTCCCCGTTTTAAAGGGTGCACACACAATACTTAGACAGAGCGTTCTCCCCACGTTCTCCCAACGCTACGGCGATCCTGCCACAATATGATTACACAGCAAAAAATAATTTTACCTCCTACTAGAAGTAAAAATTGTCAGTATATTTAATCAGCAAAACCCACAAATATTATGTCAGCATTAAAGACACATTTTTTTTCTATATGTTGAATATTTTTTATAATGTTCAATAATGGGAAGCTAAATGTAAGAACATAATTTAAGATGTATGTATTGTTTAACTAAAAACAGTCTTTACAGGTTGCGTTTTCAATGGATTTCAAAATAATGATTGTGATGCTGTTTGTTTGCTAGGTGTCCGATAAGCTACAAAAGAGAGTATTGCTTAATTTGGATGAAGAGCGAACAGTCAAAGTAAAGAAACAGACCATCGATCTTTTGCCAGATGCAGAAAACAACCAGGTCAAATTACAGGTATGGGATCTGCCTTTACAGACCAGGAACCATTCTGCATTAAATAACGTCATGATGTTAATCTTTCAGAGCTTGGTGGAAGCAAGTGCAAAGAGGGTAATTCATTTGGCTTCACAGTGGGAGAAGCACAGAGCACCACTTATTGATGAACACCGCAAGCTTAAAGAACTGTGCTGTAATCGAGAGGTGCAGTTACATTACATACGTTTTGCTTTTTTGTGCTCTTATGGCACAGTTTCATAAAATCATATATTTTTACTTTACTAGAACAAACACTGCTTTGCCTGTGGGTGTCTTCAAAGTAATGTTTCGTGAAGTGAGAATATATCATTGGAAATGTGTAATATGTGACCATGTGTTTTAAAAGGTTCTAATGTGAGGATAGAAGCGCTACGCTAATGCCCCACCAACACAAACTCTCGACAATAAAGAAGCGTGTTTGCTCGCACAACCAACATGTTGTATCAAACAGCATCCAGTAGAAAATTCTGAGCAAAACGGTGAACAGTGTGCAGCTGAAACTCCCACGCTTTTCGGCACAACAATTTGGTTGTGTGAGCAGACACGCTTCCTTTTCTTCAGAAGCTTGTAAGTGGCGGAAGGAGGGAGGCGGTGTGGGTCAGCGGTGTACACTTAATAAAACCGAGCCAGAGCTGCACTTTCTCACTAAGTTCACAGATATCCGGGATCAATATTATACTAAACTTACAAAAATAGTCCCCTATTTTACCTCCATTATTCCCACTGAAAACCTGCCCCACCTACTGGTGGAGAATACAGGAAGAACTGTGTATTGGCAGCACAGAACATTTGTCACTAGCTGAGGGACAGAGAGTAATCGTCAGCCAATACACACACAAAAGAGCACACTTACTTTATAATTATTATTAATATGGTTATTCGGTCTGGCATGTTGGCTGTGCGAGCAGAGGCGCTTTTGTATCAGCTAAAACCTCTGAAATGCAGAAAGACACTGTTTTGTTCCGCATGGTTGTGCGAGCAGAAACGCTTCGGCAAAGGTCTGGACCGTGAGAGAGGGAGAAGTAGACACATCGTGCTCAAAATTTATAATAATGGGAAATTTATTTTGTTTTTTATGTTTTATCACTAGATGGAGTCCTCAAGAAAACTTTCAGAAATCAAAGACCTTCATGAAAAAATTCGCCAGTCTGCTGATGAGGCCAAAAAGAAAGAGAGCCTTTATAAACAGCTGGTAGGAAAGACAATTTCAGACTTATGTGCATTTCTCATACATGCATTTAATACAATAATGGGACGATTTAGGGTTTCAATAGAGTCCTGTAAGTTTGATTAACTGTTTTATTTTTTATTACTTGCCATGCTGTAAAAAAGTAATGACAAACAAAATGTTACTTTGGCTACCTCTTGCATTATATTGCCAAAAGTATTTGTTTGTCTGACTTTTGGGGAAGAAGGCCTTCAATATTGGGAATAAATCACAGGTAAGAGGTGTTAGACACGAAGTGTAGCGGAATACATTCTCTTCCACACACTTGTGTAGTGTGTATTTTCATGTTAATTATTGTGGTTAAAGTATGTCAGAAGGAACTAATGAACCCCGGGCCTCTTTGCAAAATTGTTGGACACCTCTAGTATAGATTGAAAAAAAAACAACAATGGGGCAGTTGATGTGCAGTATGGCATGATCATGTACTGTCCTGACGTCAAGAACTATCTCTTATTGGAGATCGGGAAACAGTATTGATTTTGGATCATAGCAAACTTGGATTCTGCTGAGAAATGTCTGTATTCTTATCTCTGTAAAACAGTTGTAACAGCAAGTGAAGTCTTATGGTGACCTATATTTAACCATTTATAAATTCGTTTTGTTTAAAACACAAGCATGTACACTTTCTTGCACTTAAAAACTTATTTCTATACAGAATGTACCCCAAATTGGAAGGGGTATTAGTTTTTGCAATGTGTTTAACCATGTCTTGTAGTTTCTTTAATTAATTAATGTGTGCACAATGTGTGAAAGGGTTTATGTGGACATAATACAATAATTGTGACGCAGCTACATGGCGGGGTCTCTGGAACATAACCTTGCGATATGTACTGAATTGTTTCTGTCTGATTTCTCATCAAGGGAGTGGAGGGTTAAGCATGCACATGTTAAAATATAAAAGAAACCCCGGTTTAGTCAAATAGTGTAAAAAAGTAGCGATTAAGAGATTCATCGAGGGGTTGCAGGTTTTTTATGAGCTCTAATTATTAATGTGGATAGTTCTGCTGAACATGCATTGTAGTGATTGAATATAATATACAAGTTTTACTTTTTGAATGGAATTACTGATGTAAATAAACTTTTTAATGATGTTTTAATTTAATGATCAGCACCTGTATATACATGTTTGGTATTATTTCTGTTTTAAACTTGCTTGCCTTTTTTCCTGCAGATCAACGAGTATGAGACTTTGCCTAAAGATGTTGCACGATCTGCTTATACCATGAGAATTTTAGAGATTGTCAGCAACATAAAAAAGCAGAAAGAAGAAATAACAAAGGTATGTATTCGCTTTAATTTGTTTTATTTTTCTGTATTTATCTGCAGCACATAGTTGGGCACTTTTGGCCAATTTTTAACGAGATGTTGACTTTATTAACTAAAATTGTTTTTGACAAATGCAGTGTGATAAAGTATAGATAAAGTATAAAGTATCCTTCATAATTTCTACTTGGTCACTATTAAGAAAAAATCACATCATATATGTATTTTATTTATACACTGCTCAAAAAAATAAGGGGAACACTTAAACAACACAATGTAACTCCAATCAACCACATTTCTGTGATTTCAACCTGTCCAGTTAGGAAGCAACACTGATTGTGAATCAATTTCACTTGCTTTCGTGCAAATGGAACAGACAACAGGTAGAAATTAGAGGCACTTAGCAAGACCCCCCCCCCCCTATAAAGAAGTGCTTCTGCAGGTGGTGACCACACCCCTTTTCTTTGTTCTCGTTCTTTCAGGCTGATGTTTTGGTCACTTTTGCATTTGGTCAGTTCTCTCACCATAGAGGTAGCATGAGGCGGTGTCTACAACCCACACAAGTTGCTCAGGTAGTGCAGCTTATTCAGTTTGGCACATCAATGCCAGCTGTGGAAAGGTTTGCTGTGTTTGTCAGCACAGTGTGCAGAGCATGGAGCAGATACCAGGAGACAGGCCAGTACACCAGAAGTCATGGGGGGGCCGTAGGAGAAAACATTCGCCGCCTCATCAGGAGCATGCCCAGGCGTTGTAGGGAGGTCTTACAGGCACGTGGAGGCAACACACCCTACTAAGCCTCATTTAAACTTGTCTTGAGTAATTTTCACTGAAGTTGGATCAACCTGTCATTTGATTTTCCACTTTGATTTGGAATATGATCACAAATCCAGACCTCGTGAATCATTTTGATAATTTTTATATTATTTTGTTCTCATTACATTCCATGTACTAAATATTTTATTCATTGGGACCTAGGGTGTGTTATTTTACTGTTTTCTTTTTTTTTTTTAACCGTGTATTCCATATTATATGTGCTGCACTACAGTGGCGAAATTGATAAAGTTAAAAGGCAAATAAGTGTTGGCTTTAAGCTTATATATTTAAATGAACATATTATAGAGTGAGGTTTTAGGCAGTTACAAATCTGAAATGAATAATAGTGCAAGTTGTGACTACGGTGTGTACTCCTGGCCTGTCTCCTGGTATCTGCTCCAGGTCTGGACACCGTGCTGACCAACACAGCAAACCTTGTTTCCACAGCTTGCTCTGATGTGTCATCCTGAATAAGCTGCACTACCTGAGCAACCTGTGTGGGTTGTAGACACCGCCTTATGCTCCCTCTATGGTGAGAAAACTGACAAAATGCAAACGTGACCAAAACATCAGCCAGAAAGGATGAGAACAGAGAAAAGGTCTGTGGTCACCACCTGCCTCTCATTTCTCTGTTGTCTGTTCCATTTGCACAACAGCAAGTGAAATAGATTCACGGGACAACGGGACAAGTTGATTTCACAGACGTGTGCTTGACTTGGAATCTCTCACACACACACACACACAATTTATGAACACAACCTTTAATTTAATTTAATATTACATTTATAATTTAGATATACAAACTTCTATTTACATCATGCAATCCCTCAAAAAGAAACAATTTAGTCCAAAATTTTGCTAGTAAATCTCAATGACATTTCTCTCAAGGTATGTTCTTGTGTGATTAGCAATCAGCCAAAGCTATAGCTTATGCCTCAATCAGCAAATGCCAGTGCTAGCTGAACTATAGAGGTATATTCAAAGGCAACAGAGAGTAACAGTAAGAATGTCAAAACATTTTATCAAGCGGTTTCATTTGCTTATGTAGTTTTAAGCACACGAACTACCTTGCGACACAAACTCATACCTGCCACAAACTAAAACCACACTACACAGACACACAAAACTGGTAAAAATGGTAGCCTTTTCATAGTTTACCAACCTAAAAAATTCTTACATTGTGTAAGCACGACTCTAAAAGGCAGCTTTTTTTTAAATAACTTCATTAAATTTGGTCTTAATATATCCAGGGTTATTTATGATTTAAGTTTAGTGCTGAAATTGAGTCATGGTGTCTAGTAACGATACGAAATATTCTTTATATTAAAACAAGTTAAAAAAAATAGTAACTCATCGTGTACAAATGCGATGCTTTACATGGAGATAAATGGAGCTTGTGAAAAAAAAGGGCCAGGAGAATCCCATCAATTACGTAGAGCAAGCTTGTGTTTAAGTGACTGAAGCACTTACAGTTCTAGTACAGTATATGGTAATGAGAGCTTAATGTGATGTGTGAAAGGCCAAGACCCAATGGAAAGCCAGCATTTGCTATCAGTTTAAAGGTTTGATAAAAGATCAACTCTATTCAACTTAAACAGAATATGTGCTTTTAACATAAGAGGGCAATTGACAGACAAATATAGGAAAAACTTGAGACATCCTGGAGATGCTGCAGTGGCTCTAAGCCCCATGTTGAAAAACAAATGAAAATATGTAATGCAACTCTGTACACATACAGAATTCGATTTTGCTGTCTGTGCTTTAAAAGGTCACTGGGAAACAAGTCGAGCTTTAATTGTGGCCTCACGAACCTCAATGCACATAGCCTAAGGTAATGTGGCCTCTTTCTACATAAACAAACACCTGAGTAAAATAATTGCGTTCCTCAAGCAGCTTTATCTAATACTATGTAAGCAATGTATCAACAAACTGTAGAAAGATTAAAAGACTTCTGACTGGACTGGCAGACTGATATGACATCCCTGTATATACAGCGGGTGAAATAAGTATTGAACATGTCACCATTTTTCTCAGTAAATATAGTTCTAGAGGTGCTATTGAAATGCAATTTTCACCAGATGTCGGTAACAACCCAAGTAATCCATATATACAAAGAAATCAAACCAAATATGTGGAATGGCACAGGGAAAAAGTATTGAACACGTAAAGAAAGGGAGGAGCAAAAAGGCATGGAAAGCCAGGACACCAGCTGAACTCTCTCAGTAATTAGAAAGCAATCCTGCCCATTGACAGTGCTAATTAATATCAGCTGGTTCAGTCCCAAATGGTGGCCTGCTATCACACAAGAAACATCTCATGATGGGTAAAAGTAAAGAGCTCTCTCAAGACCTTCGTAACCTTATTGTTGCAAACCATAATGATGGCATTGGTTACAGAAGGATTTCTAAACTTCTGAATGTTTCAGTGAGCCCTGTTGGGGCCATAATTCGGAAGTGGAAAGAACATCATTTCACTATAAACCGACCACGACCAGGTGCTCCTCGCAAGATTTCTGACAGAGGAGTGAAAAGAATTATCAGAAGAGTTGTCCAGGAGCCAAGGACCACTTGTGGAGAGCTACAGAAAGACCTGGAAGTAGCAGGTAGAACTGTTTCAAAGAAAACAATAAGTAATGCATTCAACCGCCATGGCCTGTATGCACATCATGTTTGGAGGTCAAATGGCACTGCACATCACCCCAAAAATACCATACCAACAGTGAAGTTTGGAGGTGGGAACATCATAGCGTGGGGCTGTTTTTTAGCACATGGAACTGGCAAACTTCAAATAATTGAAGGAGGGATGAATGGAAAAATGTACATGGACATTCTTGATAAAAATCTGCTGTCATCTTCTTGGATGATGAAGATGAAACGTCGGTGGACATTTCAGCAAGACAATGACTCAGTGGCCCTGTCTGACAGTAAAGATTATTTAAGCAGGGAAACTCTCAATTGGTTTCAGAGAAAGAATATAAAGCTGCTAGAATGGCCCAGACAATCACCTGACTTGAATCCAATAAAAAAATCTATGGCAAGAACTAAAGATCAGAGTACATAGAAGAGGCCAACAAAACCTTCAAGATTCGAAGACTGTGTGGAAGAATGGGCCAAAATCACACCTGAGCAATACATGCGACTAGTCTCTCCATACAGGAGGCGTCTTGAAGCTGTTATTGCCAACAAAGGCTATTGTACAAAGCATTAAATACATTTCAGTAAGCATGTTCAATACTTTTTCCCTGTGCCATTCCACATAATTAAATTTCAGGACATCTATGGTTTGATTTGTTTGTATGCATGGATTACTTGGGTTGTTACCGACATCTGGTGAAAATACTTATTTCCCCCGCTGTGTGTGTATATATATATATATAATATATATAAATAACTTTAAAGAACAGTGTTAAAGAACAGTTGGATGCACATCCCATCTCAACCCACTGTGGACAGTTTCTACAAAGCTCTCGCTCTGTCATACACTATATGGACAAAAACTATTGGGACACCTACGGGTGATGTTATTCTTAGTTTTTGAAGCTGGACAGAGGACCTCTGCAGAACACCGGCTCCAGGTCGTTGAGGATTACAGGTCACAACAGGTTCTTACATCATGCTCCTATCTGAATAACACATCATTCATGTTTTTACTTTGACTAGATTATAAGTTGTGTGTCTTCCAATTCAGAATCCACTCTGGGTTTTATATAGTTTGTGTGGTTTTGTTCCAATTGCGACACCATTTTAAGTTTCGCACAGGCAGCTAGTTAGGGCAATTGGGCTGTAATTTTCTGGATCTCAGTAGTTGTCACCTGGCCTGGAAGTGCACAGTAATGACTTAGGAGTCATTCTCTTGTGTACCATCAAAATGGCTTTAAAGCTGTTGTTTTAGGATGAAATGTTTCCATAATGGTTCTTTAAAGGAGCCGCTTTGGACCGTGTTACTCTGAGGTATGACCTGCTGCAAATCCTTTTTCATTTTTAATCAGCTCCGTCTTATAAATGATACACCGGCCGGGATGCTCAATAGTTAAAGTATGAACAATTGCACTCAGGAAATGACTGGGCTAAACAAACAAACAAACACACACACACACACACACACACACACACACACACACACACACACACACACACACACACACA
>JAOUQT010308001.1:0-15309 GCA_025769995.1 Xyliphius kryptos | reverse complement strand
ATTTTAGATAATATTAATAATCAAAAAGTCCGACACACACCTTTGACTTTGATCGTCGTCGTGGTGATTGCTGTTCCAGCACAGCATTTGTATGTTCCCTCGTCCTGATTGTTTATCTGATGAATCTGAAGGCCATGTTCACAGCCATCTCTCAGGATCTCATATTTGGTCCCTGGTCTCAGCATCATGGTTCCTTTCTTCCACTCAACTGTTACTCCAGGCTTCGAAAGCTCGCACTGCAGCAGTGCCATCGAACCCTCTTCCACCTCCAGACTGTCAAGCTCCTTACAGAAGAACAAAGGCTTGTCTAAAAAAACATGAACTGACTGTTACATACGGAACATCATAAAACCAATCACAGTGTGCAGACACTAAAGCACGGACCCTTCACTCTAACTGATGCTGAGGTCACTAATCCACCGGCAGAACATCTGTAGGACCCGCTGTCAGAAATACCCAGGTTTCGGATCGTCATCTGGAGCTTACAACCATCCTGCTTTACTTGGTATTTCTCCCCGGACCTCAGAACCAACGTTCCTTTCCTCCATTGTGCAGGAACGCCAGGTTTCGAGAGTTCACAGGACAGTGATGCAGTAGAACCCGCCTCCAGATCCAGACTTTCAAGTTCCTTACAAAAGACCAAACTTTCTTCTAAAACAAAACAAAAAACATATATTATATTAAAGTACCTTCAGTTGATCACTTCAGTGTTTTTCATGTGTTTTTTAAAGTCCTACCCCTGACTTTAATGGATGCAGCAGTCACTACGCTGCCGGCGCAACATTTATATTCGCCACTGTCCGAACTCTTCAGATCCTGAATCTTCAGCAGTTGTTTACACCATCAAGAAAAAACTTAACTCCCTGTACCCTCTGTCCTCACTCTCTGTATCTTTACTAGACAAAAGATGTTGCTGTGATGGAAAAGCCTCTTTGGACTTGATGTCACTACAGTCTCGCCAACCGACTCGGTCCGTAACCTCCACGATCTCTCCAACCGACTCGGTCCGTAACCTCCACGATCTCTCCTACCGACTCGGTCCGTAACCTCCACGGTCTCTCCAACCGACTCAGTCTGTAACTGCCCTAATTTCTCCATCTGACACGGTCCGTAACCACCACAATCTCTCCAACCGACTTGCTCCGTTACTGCTCTCAACTTGGACTACTGCCTACTACATAGAATAGATAGTGTGTCTGAACATGCAGTGGGCATTATGTAGGTGAGCGGAATCATGTGAGAAGGTGGGAAGTTGACTATTTACAAGTAATAATGAGATGCAGCCAGTAAATTAAAGAATAAAGGAAGTATTTAAAATGCATACTACATACTACTCACATACTAAATCTAACTGACTGCATGAAGTCTGGGACTTAACTGGGGTTTTTTAGTGCATTTAAATTACCAACGGCGTGTACTTCTGAAGTCAGATATTCCAATGTGCTGGGGGAACTGTCCTTGTGGTGTACTGCATCCCGGCATACACTTACTCTATTTACATCGCACTTATATATAAAAACAGGTATGGCTGTTCTGTACTGCACTGCAGACCTCCTCCAACTCTTCGTTCTCCCTCGACCTTCTCAAACCCACAAACAGTGGGTTTTATAGCTGAACAGTAGGATAGGTATAAAGTTTGGATTGTTGTGACAACAGTACAGTGTGTGACGATTGTTCTTGTGATTATGTATAAGTCATGTACGGAGCAGTATAGTCCTCTTTTGTCTGTTAGCGCTGCAGTCATGGACGAACAAGCAGAGACCTTTAGTGTAAAAAAGATTCAGAATCGAAGCTTAGATACCAAATATGGTGAAGCTGCTCACGTTTGCAAAGCGTTTCTAGGCCGCACACTGCAGAACTGCATTCTGTTTCACCGATGCATTCATCTCCTTCTCATTTTAGTCATGGATATGGTTAAATATGAACACACTGTGCTTAGTTCCTGTGCGTTATGGGTTTCTGAGGTGCATTTGTGCCATAAAAAACTAATTTTGTGCAGTAATTATGCAAAATTACCTGTTTCTGATTTTACTCTTTGTAGGTATATGTTTGAGTAAAATTAACATCACTCTATAAATTACTGACATGTCTGACATTCTAAGCAAAATTTTTTTTATTTATTTCCCGAAAATGAGAAATGGTCAACATAAGCAAAACGATGCAGTGCGTTCAGACCTCAAATAATGCAAAGAAAACAGGTTTATATTCATTAGGAAAGAACAATGTTTTAACTTAGCAAAAGTTAGGCATTAGCTTGATTTTTAAACCCAGCTTTTATGGAAGTCTTGGCATGCTTTCCACCAGTCTCTCAAACTGCTTTTGGGTGACCTTATGCCACTCCTGGTGCAAAATTTTAAGCAGTGCATTTTTGTTTGATGGCTTCTGACTTTCCATCTTCCTCTTGATTACAAAGGCAAAAACCCATAAAGATTGCATCATAGAGGAGCGAGTCCAATTTTCAGCTTCGTCCAAAGACCTGCTCTTCTAATAGCTGGATGGAGACCTGGAGAGACGTGCGAGTCACAGTTTCTTGCACCCACAGTGAATTTTGGTGGAGGATCGGTGATGAGCTGGGGATTCTTCAGCAAGGCTGGAATTGGGCAGGTTCATCTTTGCGAAGGACGTACGAATCAAGCCACATACAAGGTTCTCCTGAAAAAGCACTTGCTTCATTCTGCTCTGCCAATGTTCCCCAACTCTGAGGACTGTTGTTTCCAGCAGGACAATGCTCCATGCCGCAATATGTGAATGAAGGAACACCAGATCAGGACCCTGACGTGGCCGGCCAAATCTCCAGACCTGAACCCCATTGAAAACCACAGGAATGTTATCAAGAGGAAGATGGATAACTACAAGTCATCAAACAAAGCTAACCTGCTGGAATTTCTGCACCAGGAGTGGCATAATGACACCCAAAAGCAGTGTAAGAGACTGGTGAAAAGCATGCAAGGACTGTGGAAGCTGGGATTTAAAATCATGCTTATTCCACCAAATATTAATTTTTGAAGACTTCCTGAATTAAAACATTAGTATTGTTGTTTTTAAATGAATGTGAACACCCCTGCTGTGTAACCGCACCTTCAAAAGGATTACACACTAAAAAAGCATGTATATTGAAATTATCATTTTAGTTTTATGTGTTTATTATAAATACCTGAATCATTTAAGGTGCTTAGCGTGCTGCAGGGCTGTTGTGCTAAAGTTCTATGGCAAAAATAAAACTAAATTTAACTGCATTTATTTTCCAGCTTTTCCGGAAATAACATACACACGAATTCTGAATAAAACCTCAGCTACGTCTACATATACCATTGCCACAGTACGTTGAACATTGCTTTGATTTTTTTTTTTCATGACACCTCACCCATAAATTATGTGTGCGCTCAGGTGTGTTTGCGATGTATGTAAAGGTGTGTGTATATATAATGGTAATACTTATACGTAAATCAGTTTCCTGATTTCAGTGCATGCTGCTCGGATGGCCCTTAAATTTTCTTTCCAGTCAAACCAGTGTTAGAGAAGGGTACCGGCAAACGAATGGTGGTTACCATAGCAACAAGAATGCTGCACGCATCTAATGCGTGCCTCTATCTGTCACTTTTTTTTTTTCAAGATAAAAATAAAAGGCAAGAAAATCAGATGAGCATTAATTATTTCAAAATTCCAAAATTTTTTACGAGCTGTCCGTGACCCGCCCAGAACACGTCTGCAACACACCATTTCTGCAGAAGAATATTTCCTGGAAGAACATTTGCAAGCCTCATTGTTCTAAAAGTGTGGAAATTTAAGTTTCCATTCAGAACCTTTTTATAACATTTTCCTGCGAGGAAAAACTACAGCTCTGATTTACATCATCCACAAAAGGATTCTGCATTAAAAGTGGACTTAATCATGTTAGGATCTCATCTGATGGAGTTTAATGCTGCATTCTGTTTTCTCTGGACGGACTTTGTTAGGGATACTATAGGGCACTGCATCACATTTCCTCTATTAGAAGGGCACTCAGTAATATTTTTTCTGCTGTCTAGTGCACTTTGTCATATATATTTTTTCATTTATTTGCATGATGGCACGACCCTAAGGGCACTCAATTATTTTTTCCATGTAAAGGGCAGCCAATAAGGCACCTCCACTTATTTTTGGCACTCCGGAGAGCGTATTAGTGATGATGATTAACAATAGGCATTAGAGGAGGTGTACTATAGGACTCGTGTTAAAACACATTATGGTTTGTATGCTGACAGAAACTAACAACTAAAACATAAAGGTTCAGGAACGAAGGATAATAAAGACAGAACACACCGGACTAACACTATTGTAGATGCAGACCTTCACCTTTCCACCACAATCAACTTTGCAGCATTTAGTTCAGTATGTAGCACAACAAAAAAAAACATATTGTCAGCACGAATGGGGAACACAACCTTCATGGCATGGAGTGTCAAAACGAGCCAAAGGAACAGTAAGCTTAGAACCAAAATTGGGGCCGTGCCCTGAGGGGGGCAACAAACTCCCCTGTGAAATTGCAATGCCACTGTCCCGCCTCTGAACTCTAGGTGCCATGTGCTTAAATCTCTGAACATAACTGGGGACCTTAGGAATGAAATTAAGGGAGGCCCACTATGGCTCCCCTGGGCCATGACCACCACGGGCCCGACTCCTATGGGGCGGGGCAGCAATGTCATGTTTTATGTTGGGATTTGTTTTTTTAAGGACTTATCAAGAAAGCAATGAGTAAAATTTAAAGGTTTTTATTACCAATAAGCACATTGCCTTATAAAGTTCAGCTAATTCAATCTTCAAAAAAATCGGTGTGGGGTGTACAACAATGATTTTTACTAAATAAACAAACTAAATATTAAACTCTTTGTTTTATACTGTATCAGTCTCAGCAGAGGATTGGGGTATTAATTACTGTAACAATGGTGTCTGATTCTTCTGGGTTCTTACGTGTCTTCAGTGTTTCCGACACATTTTACGCCCGTGTCTCCTGGTATCGGCTCCATGCTCTGGACACTGTGCTGACAGACTCAGAAAACCTTCTTGCCACAGCTCGCATTGATGTGCCATCCTGAATAAGCTGCACTACCTAAACAACTTCTATGGGTTGTAGACACCGATTCGTGCTAACGCTATGGTGAGAGAACTGACAAAATGCAAAAGTGATGAAAACATCAGCCAGAAAGGATGAGAACAGACAAAAGGTCTGTGGTCACCACCTGCAGAACCACTGCTTTATAGGGGCTGTCTTGCTAAGTAAATCTAATTTCTACCTGTTTCTACCAGAGGTGTGGTTGACTTGAAATTACATTGTGTTAAGTGTTCCCTTTATTTTTTTGAGCAGTGTAGTAATATTATTAATAATACTACTACTCATAGTAGTAGATGTGGTGGTAGCAAATTTAGTACTTGTAATAGCAGTAGCTTTAGTGTATATTGTAGTAGTTATATTATTAGTCATTGTAGTAAGTAATACTAGAAGTAGGTGTAGTAGCAGCAATGTTAAGAATACTAATTATAGTGGTAGTATCAGAATTGTTACTTCTAGTAGTAGTAGCTGTGGTGTATGTAGTAGTAGAAGTAGTATTACTACTACTATAAGTAGTATGCAGTAATTAGACAGTATATTACTACTCATTGTAGAATCTGTAGTAGCAGAATTAGTGTTTGTAGTAGTATTAGCCGTATTGGATGTAGTAGTAAGAATACTAGTCATAGAAGGAGAAGTAATCCAAAGTAGTAGCATCCATGTAGCAATATTAGCATTATGACTCTTGGACCACCTTGTAATTCCGAGGATTCAGTGCTGTACAGGAAAAAAATGTTCCCAGAGGGAATTGAATCAGGTTCTGAATATATTTATTTATCACAGCACGTGATGGAGGAGATTTTTGGAAAACCCCTTCTCATCCTGCTAAGACCCTGACTTCCACATATGGGCATAACTGGAACTAAAGAAGGATGCACCACTGTATTCACTGGTTCCTCAAATAAGGTTATCTAAACAGTAAAGGACTAGCATGATGTATGATTTCCAGCTCTGTGTCTTCTCTGCTCAGAGTTCCAATTAAGAGAAAAGTTGCTTCTCATTAGCACACACATATTTACATTAATGTTCTACATGCTTCAGTGTGTTCCAGTTTAGCAAACAGCGAGCAGACGTGATGAGGGCTGTAATTATCTGTGCTGGATTACGCTGAATGTGAAATTATGCTAAGCATGATGAGATATTTGTTCAGATGTCAAGCGCACACTGAGGGTGGAAAGGTTTTTCTTGGCAGCCGAAACTAACCAGTGTTGTACTACTGCTAATTAATGCACATCATTATTCCCCCCTCTCTCTCTCACTCACTCACTCCTTGGGATTCAGTAACGTGAATGGTGGGGGGAGGGGGGTGGTTAAAATCAATATTACATTTACACATTTTTGACTGTCAGTGGTTCGGTGCACAACCCCTGCCCTTAAAAAAATTCTACACGATCCGCTAACGTGATATTCGACGATGATTGGCTGCATTTTTTTCAGCATCAGCGTGTTGCATTTTCTAAGGGTCCTGTCCGTTCTTTAGTCGCCTTGTGGTTTTAAAGCATGTCTTGCTGCTCTGCTTTTTTTTTTACGACCAGGCTAGCCAGTTGCTGTGTTTAAGCTGCTGGGGCTGCTACACACGGCGCTTTCTGCTAAATGGAACAGTGGGTGGCATGTAGTAGGTCGCTGTATTTGGTGGCTGGCTAAGCAAACCCAGAGAGCTGTAAATCATTTTTGTTCAAAGCTTTAGGAAACAGTGACTCCACTTAGTGTCTTAGTACAGTTGACCCAGCTGCTCAGGGACTAGGCTAGTAGGTGCCCTCTTTTGCCTTTTTTTTGTGTGTGTCGGGTGCTCATGCTGTTTGAAGTAAACATCTGTCCTTATGTGGAGTAGTAAAAGTAGCGCCACCTGTGTATGGTTTGGCTTATTGGCATTATGTGTGCATCCGAGGTATCACTTGTCACTATGCGTGGTGTGTAGGATGTCCATGTGACCTAAAGTATAAAATTTTGCTTTTATTGTGTTTATTAACTTTTTAAACTATTATCTGTTTCCCATGATTTTCTACCTTATGTGGTTGGGTCCGGTAATGCACACATTTACCACCATGGCACACAGGTTAGTGAAGTTCACTGTAATATAAACATGTTCATATACAGGAGACCATAAGGTTGCGATGAGGACCTCAAGCTTTGGTACTGTGCATATGAGGCTGCATCACTGGACATGTGCTAAAAGCTTGATTATGCTTTTGCCCCAGGGTTTTGTGCACAGCGCCGTTGCTAAGTTACAGCACCGCAATAGAATCAGAGAGGAGGCTGAGTTCACTGAATCGGATCATAATGCACAATGAATCGTCCTGTGAACTGCAAAACCTGAGAAAATGTGGGAAGCTGTATGCTACAGAAGTCACAGAGAAAAAAAACAGTAGGAGTCCATGACCACAAGACAAGACAACATGTCCATCAGGAAGTGGGAAATGTGAAGCAGCAGCTAGTCATTAAGAGAACGACAGCTGGGGCTCTGAGGTGAAGCCTCCGGCTGAAACAGAAGCGAGAATAACGAACAGATGAACCTGGAAACTGGACAGACAGAGGCGAAAGAGGGCTCAGCTGCTGAAAGGGCCACCAAAATAACTGAAACAAAAACTGGACAACCCACAGAGGTGACTGGCACAGGGGCAGAAACTGAGGTCATACAGCCTGCAGAGATGGTCAACATTGGGGCAGGTGGGGCGCTAAGATGGCAGCCTAAGAATAATAATATGGAAGAATAATACTAATCATCATAGTAATACTAGTAATTATAAGACTATTTGTAATAAATAATCATATTAGTAAGAATGCCAGTAGTATCTTTACATTACTTTTACATTTAGTCATTTAGCAAACGCTTTTATCCAAACCAACTTACAAAAAACTTACATTACTCGATCTGGCTTCCCCCCCCCCCTTTTTTATAAGTGTCTGTGGAAAATGAGTCTTGTAAGGAGTTTCTTGAAAATGCTGAATGACTAATCCTTATGAATGGTGTTGGGAAGGTCATTCCACCATTTAGCAGTGGTGAATGAAATGGAGAATTAGCGCATCGGTGAGTTAGAATCACCAGGCGATACTCATCACTAGAGCGCAGTGAACGAGTCGGAGTGTATTTAGTAAAGATGGATTGAAGGTAAGAAAGAGCAGATCCAGTGACTGTCCTGTAGGCCAGAGTCAGTACTTTGTACTAAATGCAAGCAGCTACAGGAAGCCAATAGAGAGAAATGAGTAATGGAGTGACATGAGTTCACTTTGGTTGGTTGAACACGAGTCGGTCTGCGGAGTTTTGAACCAATTGTAGAAGTCTGATGGTTAAAGTTGGCAAGCAGAGCGTTACAATAGTCGAGCCGGGATAGGATGAGGGCCTGGACCAGCAGCTAAGTAGCCTGTTCTGTTAATAAAAGTTTTGAGTTTCCTGATGTACAGAATTAATCTGCAGGAACAGGCTTCGTGAACTAGTCTAAAAGTTTAAGATGATTGTCTCTTGAGAAACCAAGATTACAGACCGAGTCAGTTGGAGAGGTTGTGGAGCCATCAATACGGAAGGTTAGGTCATCATGAATTATGGGTTTAGCTGAAATTATAAGCAACTCAGTTTTTTGGCAGATCTAATTTGAGATGACGGGCCTTCGAAACAAATATGTCGATAAGGCAGGTGAATATCCGATTTGTGATGGAGGGGTCATCAGGGGAAAAAGCCAAATGTCATCAGCTGAGTGTCATCAGCAGATCACAAGTATAAGTAATAATACTACTAGGTGTAGTAGTATTAGTGGGAGTTAAAAAACTATAGTAGTAGTACTAGTAATAATCATATTAGTCTTAGTAGTAGTTGAACTAGCAGTAGTACTAGTAGTCAAAATAAAACTAGTTGTAGTAGTATTAGTGGGAAGTAGCTCGCTCATGGTTGTAGTAGCTCATGCATCAACCTAAAAGAACGCTTCTCATTAATGAGGTATGTACATTTTTTAATTACACAATTAACAGATCTCTACAGTTTCTGATGTTTTTATAAGAAAGCTCATTGCTTTAAACTAAACAGAACACCCGATCTCATAATTTATTTTAAGAATTTAAACCTTACATGCTGATTATCTTTTTACAGATGTTGGTGAAACACATCATTGCTACGAAAAATAATTGATGGCATAACATAAGCCTTCAAGTTCAGAGTCTGAGCTGTACACGGCATAACAAAGATCAAAGCACATTTGGACAGGCGCAGCTAAAGGAAAAACCCGGGAACAGAAATCAAAGAGAAACATGTTACATGTCCGTGGTTCAATCGGGTTCGGCTGACGCTCTTATACCAAAAACACAACGGAAGACTGATTAAAACAGGAGGAACCACACAGGCAGACATAACGAACAACAGACAAGAACAGATAAAGAAAATAAAACAATAACAAAAAAATCAGTAAGCGCGATGATAACAGGGCTAGTGCAAATTAAACTGATCTTCAAACTCAGTTGGTGGTAGAAAATAGTTGATCGACTGGGTATGACTGAGTCGTCTATAAAACCTGGTGAAGGAGGAAGATGGGAATTAGCATTAATGCCTTGGGGAAGTAGAAATCTACTCATTAATGACAACACCCTCCTGCACAGGTGATGCCCTCTTGACACTACTGTGGCAACAGCGCCCTCAGGAGTTTGCATGATCCACTTGGTAACAGATGCTTTATGTAAAGGTGTATGTTTGGGCATTTTTGTGTGAGGACGGTGGGACAGGACAAAGCCCTCCCCCTTTGAAAAAAGAAGTTTCCCAATGCCCCTAAAGAGCTTTGATGTGTGCATTTCAGAATAAATCATGTGTGGATGCCTCAGTGCACCAGGGAACTGAACTACCCTGTGAGAATGCACTGGCAATTTGTGACTTTCTGGACACTGTGAGTCTGAAAATGTGTGCATTATCATTGACTTTCGATATCCCTCCGAAAGTCTGAAGTTAACTTTCTTACGCTTAGCTCACTAAATCGGCTTTTTTACATTTTCACTGTTTAGAGCGATTGGATCGAATCCTGGAGCCTTAACACCTTTGACTGTGTGGGATGGTTGTGTACTTCACAGTCACAGTCCCTGCAGCTGAATTTAAGCTCTTACTAAAGCTATAATTCGGTTCTAAGGTACACAACCAGATGAAATACATTTTAATGGTTCTTTTGCAGAAAAAAAACTAATATTTTTCCAGGCTAAACAGGTAACTGGAAAAGCCGGTTACATAGAAAACAGGATACATGGTTAAATGTTTACTAGGTTAACAGGTTACTGAGAAAACGGGTTACTAAGGAAACAGGTTACTAAGGAAACAGGTTACAGGGTAAACAGTTTACTGGATAAGCCAGTTACATTGTAAACAGTTACATGGTGAAATGTTTACTCTGTAAACAGGTTACAGGGTAAACGGCTTTCTGGGTAAACAGATAACAAAGTTAAATGTTTACTGGGTAAACAAGTTACTAAGAAAACAAGTAACATGGTAAACAGCTTTCTGGGTAAACAGGTTGCAGGGTAATTGGGTTAAAAGGTAAACAGGTTACTGGATAAACAGGTTACATGGCACCTGTATTAAATACTTTACGTATTCTAAGCAGGAGCAGCATGGTGGCGCAGTAGTTAGTATGCCCGCCTATCAGCGCTGAAAATCCAAGTTGGAGTCCCGATCTGTGTTCCCCCCATGGGTTTCTTCTGGGTTCTCTGATTTCCTTCCACAGTCCAAAAACATGGAGGTTTGGCTGCTCTAAATTGCCCCACATTTAATGTGTGACTGTCTTAGTGAATGTGTGCCCAGCAATAGATTAGCGCCCTGTCCGGGGCATATCTGCCCAAAGCATTCTCCCCTGGATTCACCTTCAAGCAGGAAGGTTCTGGGTTCAAATGAAATGAAATGAAAAACTTGTCTGCATGTCCTCCTCTGTCTGTGATTGAAGGACATGCCGGTAGGGTAAATCAGAGAAATCCTAACATGAGGGATGTAGACTGTTAGGGAGAATTATAGAGGGATGCTTGTGAGGAAAATAGCAACAGGCTTTTGGGAAAAACAACAAGAGGTTATGGCAGTTAGTTACAGTGACAGGCTAATGGGAACACCACCATCAGGTATTAAGAATAGTAACATCAGGGTAGCGTAAATAATAGCAACAGGTTTGCAGGAATTATATTACTTGCAAGAGTAATAACACTAGAGTTGTGGGAATTTACCGAGTCGATAAGTGGGAGTTCCGTTAAGGCGATTAGCCTCAAGGCTAATTCAGACAATCATGCACCTTTCTCTCAGTGGGTGACTAAACCGAACAAAACAAAGCTCTATGATTAAAACAACAACAGAAGGACTATAAATGATAAAAGAACCAATCAGCAAACAAGAGGAAAAATGAATTAAACAGATACAGTTCACGGATAAAGGTGAGAAGTCAGTGTGTATGGCAAGCTAACAAAGACAATAAAATGATAGCGAAGGATCAGAATAAAAGTCCAAGAATGGCATTATGTTAAAAATAAAGTATATGTCGTGAAGCATGATGGTGGCAGCCTTATGTAGTGTGCATGTTTCTCTCCATTGGGGACTGAAAATTTTATCAGAATTCTAATGAATTCTAGAGACAAACCTGAGGCTCTTCGTTAGATAGCTGAGGATGAGCAGGCTGTTCCCATTAGGGTGCGGCGCAGCAAATCATTTTCCATCTCGCCATAGCCTTAGTATCTGTCTCCGTCACCTGCATATCCTCACATCCAAGAGCTTGCGTATGCATTTATTCATTCATTCATAATTTTTCAGGAGACTTCTCGGGTGCTGAGCAAACACACCCAGGACAGGGTGCCAATCTATTGTGGTATTTAAAATTTTACTAATGAACTTTAAAGCGCTACATAGTCTCGGCCCATCATATATATTCTATTTGTCTAAAACATACAGTCCTGTGTCCTTTTTCATTGCATTTTTTTTGCTTGACTATTATTTTATGTGTTTGAATGAATGAATGTATTTTGCTGTATTTAAATCTGTTTGTCTGTTTTTATTTTTATTTTGAACTTCCTAATTTTTTAAGGTGTCCTTGAGTGCCCTGAAAGGCGCCATTAATACATAAAATGTATTATTATTATCCATAAACCTTTTCCTCCTCTGGTGGCTCCATCCTTCTAACAATATAAACCTTACCCCAGCTCTACCTGGTCTCCCTAAATAATGAATTCTCACATACTGGCAAAATTTCCGAAAGTGGATTGAGTATCTAAATCAGAAACCTGACCAAATCAAAAAAAAAAAAAAAATGTGGTGGCTCTTGAAGAAATTTGGACTTGCGATTTGACTAATTATAAACCTTTGGGGATGGATTAAATGTTTAGAATATTTTATCTGCACAATTAGCTTTTTAGGATTAAGGTAAATGCTAAAGGTTCAGCTAAGAGCAATTCCAACCACATGACCTCGAAGCTCCTTCCCATTAGGGAACTCAGTGGAGTGCAGGGGAGTTAAATGTGTCCAGTATGGCTAGAGTTACAACAGACACTTGAACAGAATAGCCATAATCGTAGACTAAGCCCCTGGGATTTAAATGAACATCAAGGAGCATTTGGAGTATAATGGGCTCCACCTTCATCCTGCTTCGACTGTAAACTGAGTGGGTACTCGGGAGGACATTGTGAAGCATTAAAGAGAGTGAAGATGCTACTATGTAGCAACTGCAATTATGTCCCAATCAATGTTTAAGTGTGTACTTCCTCTCGAAAGCCTTTAGATTCAGATCAACAGCCATAAGGGTGGCGCTACATGAAGTAAACATTAACTGTGGGCACAGCTCATGAAAGTATTGTAATGAAGAGACTGAACAAATCAGAACAAAGCAATAGAAGAGACTGAACTGAAAGCTTTTATATTGAATTGATACGAGGCCCAGAGGTCCCAGTTCTCTGTTCAGCTCCACACGTCCCCCAAGTTATTTCTATTCCTGTCTTGAGTACCTGCTGCCCTGTGCCGTTCCGGCGTTTCCCTGCTGGCAAAATACCTCAGACAGCTAATGAATGAACTAATGAATGTAATTACCTGATGAGCTGGATGAGATGGGCTGGGAATTAGCAACACTTGAAAGTGCACATCAGTGAGGCCCCAAAACTGTAGTTAAGAACCCGGCTCAAGGTGTAATGGAGGAACCAAACAAGTTCCAGAGGAGCAATCAAGGACATATCTTAATATGATCATTATAATGAATTTTAAAAAATGAATTGTAGACCACAAGTGCATCACCAGCCACATTTTTTTTGCCCTGGAGTCAAATGCTGATAAATGCTGATGACCAGCTTTTTTAGTATATGACTCCTTATCATGATACAAAATTAAATAATTTTCTTTTAAATGAAGGGTAACATATCTTTGTTTGGTCCACTAGTGGTTTACATGCCAAATTTCTTTGCCCTGGAGTCAAATGCTGATGAATCAACCAACTCTTTTTAGTATATGACTCCTTATAAAGGTTCAAATTTTTTTTTAATTAAGGGGGGGGGGGTATCTTTGAACAAGTGGTTCAACTGCCACATTATTCTGCACTGTAATCAACCAGTTCCACTTGGCAGAATGTGACTTCTTATAATGATTCACAAATTAAGAAATTGCAGGTCATTTATCTTTGTTGGGTTGACTAGTCGTTTGCATGCCTTTTTTTAAATGGAGTTAAATGCTGATGAATCGACCAACTCTTTTTAGTATAGTGTGATTCCTCTTCATGATTCACAAATGAATCACTTAAAAAATAGAGGGTAAATATTCGTGTTGGATCAATATTTGCCCTGGACTCAAATGCTGATGGATCGACAAATATTTTCAGTATCTGACTCCTAAAGTGATTCTTGAATAAATCATTTTTTAAAAATGTCTGGTAAAAATTCTTTGTTGGGTCCATTAATGGTTTGATGCCACATTCTTTTGTCCTGGAGTCAAATGATCTTGTTCTTTTTAGTATATGAATCCTTATCATGATTCACAAACTAATCATTTTTAAAATTAAAATTAAAATATGTCTTTGTTGGGCCATTAGTTATTTATCTGCCACATTCTTTTAAAATAAGATCAGCTTTTATTAGTCCTACAATGGGAAATTTTATCCTGGAATCAAATGGTGATGAATCAACTAGCTAGTTTAAGTGTGATGTGCCTTGTGATTAAATGATTCATGATTCATTTCTAAAAATAGTCAGTAATGGAAAATCTTCAGGTGATTTTCATCACTGGGCTCTTTAAATACACAAGATTTTAAAAAAGCACTGAGCAGGATTCATCAGCGCTTAGTGTTGTGAAGTGTAACCGGTTTCAAATTTCCAGTCATTAACGTTACTGGCAACCTCTTCTGATCCATTCACACTCGTAAAAAACACAGAAATGGCTTTACCACCCAAAGGACGCTGATGAGACGCCATCTGCCCTGAAATTGCTGGTACACTATAGAATTCTAAAGCAAACAGATGTCTAGTGCAATAAGATACACTTTAGCTGTGCCAACTTTTCCACAGCTGACCTGAAGACCACGCAGAAAGCAAACACTGCTTTACAATTCATTATAGGTAATGAACTACCAACCATTGAGAACATTTACAGACAGAGCTGCCAATTGACAACATTCATAATCACCAAAGACTCAAAACCACCCCAGCAGAAGCCTGTTCATCCTCCTACCTTCTGCAAATACCCTAAACAGCCATTTCCACCCACATTAGTGGGCTTTAAAACAATTGAGGGCCAAAACTATTCCACTACTGAATCTGTGCTCAGAGTGGACATTCCCCATCAAAACCATATGTACATTAAATTAATGCTAGTGTATTTTTGGAACGTGGCAACTGGCTGAGGTTTATCTTTCCCTCTCCATGGTGCTGAAGTTTTCACACCAAACAGGATAAGCAATACATTTTTAGCAGGTATGATAACACAGGAAATGACCTTCCCTAAATTGGTAGATTGCTGTAGAACTCTGGACATGTTCAAGAAATGAAGGACAAAAAGGACAGGGGCGAGTGTCTCGGTTAACTGCGCTTACCACCACGTTCAAACTATCTGCACTTTAAATGCACAAATATACGCGATATTCCATGATTTCGTGTGCAGTATCAGAAGCAATTATACACACACACACACACACTCACAAACCGATGCATGGCCACATCCCCCTGCCACAATCGCACCTCATTTAAAATGTGCTCAAAAATGTTAGAGGTCCAAAGTGATGGATGTGTCCACAGTTTAAAAATTAGCG